>JARHVA010002164.1:1470000-1545000 GCA_037957365.1 Torreya grandis
GATTAGGCTAATCCTAAGTAGTAATATATGGTTGATAAGGTTAGCTAAGATAAAATGTGGGTAGATGGAGATGGTGAGTGTGAAAAAGAGTCACATATGTATGTAATTTTGAAGTATGTCAAAGTGTGATGAAATTGATATTTCTAAATTATATATTATAAAATTTTGGTGTATAAAAATTACCCCCTTTTAATATATTATTGAAAATGATAAAATAAAAGGATAAAATAATAATTTTTTTATTTGTGATAACCACATGCGGTGTTAATAGGTATGCACCAAATTTTCTAGTTTTTCAATGCGAAACCATCAAGGAAATATGTAGAGATAAATTTAATCTTAAAATAATAAATATGAAATAATTTATATCATTGAAACATTTAATTTTATAATCCAATGACTTAATACATAAAAGTATATTTATATAAATTTTACACATGTTTAACTTATTTGGAGAGTTTCATGGGGTGATTATGCCTCAAGGAGTTCAACTAGGGAAACCACATTTTGGGGAGTGTTAATGCCTTAACCATAATTTTATAACTACTTTAGTGGTTGAGTACCACATAAAATTATTTGCATGAACAATGTTCGTGCTCTAAATCTGATTCAAATATACTTAAAGTGATATATAATTCCAACATATGTTTTTCATCATGTCATAGAATTACAAATAAATTTTCTCAATATAGTCTTTAATTTATCATAGAATGAATAGAATGTTCCAAATATTCCTTACATTGGCCTCTCATATGTATCAATTTTATTAGTTGACCTAGTTTAGTTAAATTCTCACATCTAACTCACATAATCTCACCAATAATTTAAACTAATTTTTTTTATCATGGAATGAATCTCTAATAAAAGTCCATTGTATGCCCCCATTTTAGGATTAAGCCTATGAATCACTCATATCATAATAGATTTTTATGTACACCATGCTATATATAATAAAAATGATAACTCATGCCATCATATAAAAAATTATCATTCAAGAACATATGAAATAGGCTATCTAAGCCAATGGAAATACAAGTGTCAATGTCTAGTAAATATATCCGTGAATAACACAAGAATAAGTAACATAATAAATACATAATATAAATAATGGAATCATACAAAATATAAGTATGTATGACATAAATCATGGCATAAATATAATCTAAATATTCATATATATAACCATGCACACATAAATACACACAATTTCTTGATCATGAATAATATAATCACTTACCATAATACAACTCTAACCTGACATAGATATAATGATTATGAATCAGACTAGAAGATATTTGTACTAAAATAACACATGATATGAAAATAAATAATTATTTCAATCATATGGCGTGATATATAACACACATAATTGATCACATATTGTGATAATCATCAATATCAAACACACACAAAAAATAATGTTAGTTTGTATAATCAATCAATGTCATCATCTAGTATATAAAATTGTAATATCCATATGAATTAAGGCTCTATAAATTATAATCAATAAAAATTCATGTGTAAAAATATACTATGACTAATTTATCACTATAAAAATATATAACCTAATAAGTGTGAAAATATTCACCCAATGTAGGCATGTCCCTAATGTAGAAAGGTTTCCCTTGTGTGTAAGTAATGTTAAACATATTATGTCCATGTATCATATGTAACATGAATCTCATGCATATAAATAATATATACCATTAAAATTATGTGCATAAACAATATATATGTGATTCATTGTGTGTATGATAAATATAATTAATTAATCATGTTTACTAGAAAAGCATGTCATGCATAGGTATTAGATTTTTTTTAATATTTGATTATTATTTTTTATTTGTTTATTTGTTTTTATTTTTTAATTTAAATCATGCTTTAGTTAATTAATAACCCCATTAATTTGATGCTCACATGTTGGTCTTGGGTCTATGAACACAAATTTCATACACTAAGGGAGAGTTAAAAAAAATGATACCATTATGCAGATTGAAGAAGTGATCATGCACTACAAAATATCTAGAATCATCACCACAATTAACATGTTCATGTAGGTTTTTTATAGATATAGTATCCATAATAAATTATGGAATTCATTATGTATTTTTCAAATGTATTAGTGTTATTTATGGAACATGATCACAAAAGTTTTTTAAATGTATCATAGGATGTAAATGACTTGGAAACATTTTCTTAAAATAAATATATCATTGATGTAACTAATGTTGGAATATTGGTTTTTGAGGAAGATCAATCACTTGTCTTTGATTTTCCTTCCTAGGATGAAATTTTGTAAGTTAAAATATAGGTTGTTATAGAGGTGGTTGAAGAATTTACTTGGTTTGGATGGGATACTCATATGGAATACTTAGAAATATAACCATTTTTTTACTATAGATACACTTCAATAATCAATGTATCAAAGATGGTATTGAATGTATATTATGTATCCATGTAAATCATAATAGCATATTAGATACCATAGTACTGGCAAACACAAGGAACTAATTATAAATATTTTTCATTCCTGATCATAAGTTATAACACAATTCCCAAAGAGTTTTTATTTTAAATTTCCATCAAATACTATTAATTTTATATTAATAATCATTAAGTCTCTATGTGTGTACTAAAGATTAGTAATCAACTCCATAGTGAATATGTTTTCACTTGACCTATTATCCACCATAAGACTATGTATCAGATGTGATTCAATGAAATCATGTTTGGGAAAATGTGAATTAATAGAATCATCATCAATTATATCAAGGACATCAACTATTATTTTTTGTCTTTTTTTTTCTTACTTACTAGTGTACCAATAAGACCACATATATGATGATCATCCTTAGTTTGAGTATCATAATAAGATAAAAGAGGATGAAAATTACAATCCACATGTACCTTCATAGTAGTCTTGCTTTTTTGTGCTTCTTGTGTTTTAAATGGAGCCATAAATATTTTAAGCTTCACACTATTGTGTGAAACATACTCATTTATAACTTTATTAACATTAGTGACATCAATACTATTATTTTTTTATTAAATATTTAATTTAATGTCTCAATAAATAACATATATTATTTTAATGTCCTATGTATCTATGTTAATCATAATATTCATTGATAATGAACCACTTAGGTTTCACCTTTGTGATATCAACCTCTATTAGTAGATGGAGAGATATTAGGTTTCACTTGACAAGATTTTATAACACATTATAACGAGGTTATTATAATTATGTAAACAACCTCCTTGTAGAAGCCAATAATACAAGATTATTAGTAGGTTTTGAAAATGCATTTTCTATTATTTTAGTATCATTCTTATTATTATTAGCCTTATATTTTAAATATGGTTCACTTTGAAATTTTTCATTAGAATATGTGGAAGGGTTAGCGCCATAATATAATTTTTTCATGGAAATTAGCTTGAATTCATGGACTTAGCTATATGGCACATTCCATCCAAAATTTTGAAGTGTTTGAACATAATGGACTCATGGATAAGTGAGAGTAAGATTTGATTGAATATGTCTTGTAATTCATTATTGGCCATAGGATTTATAATTTTTAAAATAATAGTATTATATAAAATCACATCATCACTAATGAGATCATTAGGTCCTTGTTTGAGTTTTTAAATTTGATTATGGGATACATTTTTACTAATATTTATATATAATTAAGTTAATAATAGCATAGAAAAGTATTGGAAACATATATGTATTGGAGAGGAAGCTCATAAAATAATTCCAATGAGTATTAATTAAGGATCCCATGAAAAATATTTGTTAGTAAATTATAATTAGACTAAGATGTTATTTTGGATAGTTTTTCCATTTAATGGTGTAAGATTAGTTAAAAAAATATTATAGGAGAAAGATAAGTAGAAATATTTGGCTATAATAGTGTTTGAGAATTTTTTATTGACATAATCTATGAGAACCTATTCTACCCTTTTAATTTAAGTGTTCTTAAACTAATGGAATTAAACTATTGAAATATAAATATTTATATGCACTAATTTGATATTAAAATATTATTAAATATAATATGCTATATAATTTATTAAAAAAAATTGAAACTTGTTAAAACTAGTAAATTGGACTAGGGTTAGAGAGTATCCCTCAAAATTAATATATATCTAACTTTGCAAGCTTACTATAAGTGAAAAATGTGTATAAAAACTTATAAACATAGTCATGTTAGAAAATAGTAATTTAAAATTTATTGGGACAATTTTATAAGACTTTTATAGGGTCTTGTAGTGGTATTTATTTCCTACTAAAACATCATCATAGTTGAATGTATTCATTATTTTTAGATCTAGGTATTTGTGATCTCATACAAGGGTTGATTGTTGAACTTTATGTTATGTGTTGTCACATGAAAGACCTAAAAAATAGAAAACCCTAGATCCTACATAAAAAAAAGATACATATCAAATACAAAAAGGAGGAAATGGATAAGGATAATATTAAATATATACTTAGAAACCTTGTGTAATTTAGTGCTTCCTACATATCCAAAATGGGCTTCGAGTTGATCTAGTTGTCCCTCCAAGATTGATTGTGTGATCCATGATTTTGTAACTAGAATGAATATATCTAGAATATTTATTAAAAAAATTTAAAATGGATTCCATTGACATATAATAAACAATATTTAGACTTGTATTTATGACTATTATAATGTTTCAAAGTTGAAATAGGAAGAAGTAGTGATATTTTGCTCAGTGTATAGTGTAATTTATAGAGAGGTCCAATAGGGGTACAATGAGTGTCCTTAATGTGACTTTATATGAGAATAATTAGATTAATTTATATATTTAACTTTACTAAATATGTGGGAGATACATTTTGAAACATATTAATTTGAAAGAGTGATTGTTGGATTTCAAGAGAAAATGTTGTGTTAGGGGGAAATGTCATAGTGTGTCCTTATTCGATAAGAAAATACTCATCCTTGAAGACTAGAGACTATAGGGATAGGTTTTAAATAATCATATGGGTCAAATAGGGATTGATTTAGAAAAAAATGTATGTTTATATCATTTTTTTAGTGTGTACAAGTTATTTAAGGCTCTCTTATATGTAACAAGTTATTGAAACATAAAATTGACTAAATAAGGGTAATGATGCCAAGATTAAACATTTACAAGAACTTAATGATTAATTTTATGCATATATATTTCCCCCACACTGTATTTTAGTGATTAAAAATTTAAATTAATATATTAAAGCATATATGAACTTATGCTTATATACACACTTTATAATTGGATGCAAAGATTGATTGTGTAAGATGCATTAATAGAAGAAACCTAAAATAATGCCACTAAAAGTAATATTTATTTCATATTAAAAACTAAAAAATTGTAATTTTATAGTTTTAAATTGAAAAGGGAAAAAGGATATTATACACCTAAAAATATTATGTAATACAGTTGCCTTTTAAGTTAGAGATAGCAAATTGCATGCCGCCTTGTTGGGACATTTGGAGAAGTGTTTAACTCTTGAAATTTTAGAGTGATAAAGTCTCAATTTTAAAACCGTTTAATGCCCTATATTTGGAAATATTGTATTTTCAAAATCTCATTTGATTATTTTATATATATATATATATATATATATATATATATATATATATATATATATATATAATTATGTAAAATATTTGAAGGGATGGGACCAAAAAATTTATCCTAATACATATTGAATAAGTGCAACCACAGATGTTAAGTGTGACTAGACTCTGATGTGGCCCACTTTTAATTGACATGACTAAAACTAATACAAATGGATATAGATTTTATTTGAATTATTAAAACTTGATCATTTTTAGTATGCCATAGTATAAATGTGAACATGAATGAAAATCAATACCCTTGTATATGTATTGTATTTACATGTTATTTTTAACCTCTAATTAAAACTTTTCAAATTTTGACCTTTGCCACTTTTGAAAATTTTACAACTTGGAGCTTTTGAACTATTTTAAACTTGGAATTTTTAAATATAGTGATGCATGGAAATGCATTCTACATTCCCCCATAATATAAAAAATAATGAATCATATTTCTATTTTAAAACTATATATTTCCATAAATATGAAGTTTTTTTCTTATGAGGTTTGAATGTTCCAAGTAATCCCATTCTAATGCCCCCATTTTGAGATGAGAGACATAGCTTAGAATTCACTTATAAAAAAATAAACCATATTTTAAATATATATTGATGTAGTATTAATTTCAATATGTTCAATTTATTTCATAATAGTATTTAACATAACATTGAGTTTTTATATGAAGCATGTGTTTAAACGATGTATCATTGAAGCATAAAACAAATGTGTGCATGATATGCATCATGGAACTAAAGTAAGAATAAATTTAATATGTGATGCATGACATGAATCATGGAACCATAATAAAATAGATAGGATGCATGATATGAATCTTCACACCATAGTAATAAGAAATGGATAAACAAACAACACTATAATTGTTTACATAATATGTTACACATAAGGTCCAAAGGGATACATAAAAGGAGAATGTAAGTGTTTCATAAGACACAAGGATAAGGGTTACATGAAAATGGAATTATTATACCACAAAATAAATAATTTCAATATATAATTCTAAGTACCACACACAATAATCAAGAAAAATATTATCTCATCATGTACGAAACTCAGAGTTCAAAGCAAATCATGTAAAAGATGATACTAGTATATATCCATCATATGCATGAATGTTAATGTAAAAAATTAGAATGTTTAATGTAATAAATGTTTAAAGTATGAGTGATTTATAAATGAATTTTTATGATATGTGTCTCAACACATAAAAGAGGTTTTGGATACAGACAACATGTTAAAGTGTTCATAGAGAATTTATAGATTCCACCAACTTGGTAAGGTTTTTGGGTAATAATAAATGCCCAAAATCAAAGAATCATGTGAAATTATGTAATATATCACATTCAAGTACCTCATCAGAATCATTACATATTTAAATATGAGATATTTTATTTACTTAACATATAATAAAAATCATATGAAAATAAGTAAGCTAATAACATTTGAAAATGCATTAGGTCAAGATTTTGAATTTTCAAAAACATTTTGATTTTTTTAAATATATGCATTTTCTTTTAATTTTTTTCCAAAAATTTAATACTAAAATAGATTTTTAAAATGATTAAAATAGGAAAATCTTTGAAATTATAGTAAGTAGGAAGGATTTTAACAATCCTCAGCAAGGTCCAAAAATTTAGTATAATAGGGAGGAAGGCCAAGCAATATGACCCCAATGTATATGAAACTTTGACTCATCACAATGTAGCATAAGTAAGATATGAAGGATATACATGATCCTAAAATTGGAAAGATACTATATGTGGTCATGTAGAAATATTAAATAACGTAAGTGTCATAGGGTTAAGATATACACTAGTAAGTAAATGGAGTGCCCTACAAATAAGTGTTTTGGATTATTTTAATCAATTTAAAAATCAAGAGGATAATTAACTAAATTTAAAATTAAATACAAGGAGTAGAATAATTTTTGGATAAGGGATAAATAATTAGCAATGAAATAATAAATGAGAATATATGTAAAATGGAAAATTTAAGTAACTAATCAAGACACTCAACCCAACTAGTGCATTGAGAGGAATAATGAAACTCTATCAAACTAACAATCTCATTAAGAGGATGAAAATAGGTATGCCTAGATATGTTTTATGAAGGAGTTACTTATTTTGATGAATAAGTGCCAACTATAGATGATTTTTAATCTGAATAGGATCCATATGTTGTAAAATATCCAACTGAATCACTACTCATATTCCACTATAAACTTGAAGAAGAAGATGTAGTAACCTATACCTATACAAGAGTGAATCTCTTTGAATAGCTTATTTTTCCTTATGATATAAAGACCTCTTTATGTTTGCCAATTTTTGAGTAGGAGGATGTACTATGCTTTATAAAATAAAATTAATATGATTATGTGTAATTTTATCTTGCTTATAAGTAAATGGTGAAACTAATTCTTAAATATTTTCATTTTATATAGTCGTTGAAGAATATATAATGTGATTTGGAAGATGTATATCATGCTCTTTATCATGCTCCTGTATAGTTATATAAACTATTTATTTACCATGTTGTTTAATAATTGTACCTGGTAACCTTTCCATGAAATAAGAAAACATTATTTACTTCAAAGGATATTCATATTTAACTCTTTAAATATTTACCACATTATTATCATGAATGTATTTGATCCATTTGTGTACTATACAAGGTAATTATGTAATATTTGGTATCCAAGGGCATCCTAGTAGCATATAAAATATCCATTTCCTTGGTATAACTAGAAATGGAGTAGAAATTATTAGAGGACCAACTTGTAAAGGTAGCACTATATGCCTTAGAGTATCTTGTGTATGCCCATCAAATAATTTGACAATTATATAAATATACCCATTTAAGGTTATCACTATATTCCTAAGAGTATACTATGTATGACCATAAAATTATTATTATTTATAACCAATAGAATAAAGGAGTGTTATGGTGCACACATTTTCACTTGATCCATTTTATATCATGAAACTATGGATGGATTAATTTTTAACATATTCTAAAATAAATATTGCATTTTTATCTATATCATGATAAAAAAAACTTCCTTATCATCAAATGTGATCATAGGATGTGAAGCTTGTTTACTTATAACTATACCAATAATGCTATCTAGTGTATACCCATATGTATAAGGAAGAGAATTGTCATTTTATGTATAGTTAAATTTATAATTATCCTTGTTATTTTCTTCATTATTTGAAAAATGATATTCATCATTTTGAGTTTTGAATTATCATTTTTTCAATCCTTAGCATCTTCATAGGTGTACTAATATATATTATATTTTCATCAATGAAATATTGTATCTTATGATTAATCTCAAAACATTTATTTGTAAAGAGCCTAATACTTATAAGATAATCACAAAGTACATTGACATAAAAATTTATACATTGTGGTCTAGACATATCTATCTCCACTGGTGGAGAAAAATTATTACGTTTCATTCTATGTGCTTTTTCAACAAAACATGAAAAGGTAAAGGCAATTTGAAAATTTATTCATTGATGGACCTTGTAATTGAATATTTTGAGGTAGTTGTGAGATAACATTAGATGTAACTTTTTCTTCATTTTTTATTTCATTTTATTTTATCTTATAATTTATCTTGATTTGAAACTTGACATTTGAAATAGAAGTAACATTTGAAACATACTTAATATTTTTCAAAGTAAAAAAACTTGACTTCATGCTCTTTGACTATATGCCATACTTCTTCAATGGATTTGAAATTATCAAACATAGTGGAAACTCTAAGAGGAGAGATATAAACATATGTAAAACTATCTTAAATCTCATTAACAATATTTGATTTTTAATTTTGGAGATCATGGTCTTGTACCTTAGTAGATATTCATTGATTATTTCATTAGACCCTTGTTTAAACATTGAAATTTGAGCATATGATAAATTTTATATAATTTTGATATAAAAGTGTGCCAAAAACTAATTTTCTAATGGATTAAAATCCTTTATTGATTGAATATAAATTTCATAGAACCATCTAAGAGCATATTCTTTTAAAATTTGTGGAAAAATCTTTGTCAATAACATATCATTATCTGTTTAGTCTAGATAAACTACATGGAAGATACACAAATGTTATTCAATATCACTTTTTTATTCATAAATAGGAATATTGTGAGGCACAAAGATAAGTTTTAATGGATAAGATTAAATTATAGGTTCCAAATAGCTATGTAACAAGGAACATGAGTCTATATAATGGCCAACATGAGAAATAAATTTCTTAATGTGGGCACACTTAGTTTGTAATGGAAAAACGGTATGCTCTAGAGTATTATTTAAATAGGTAATAGGTGAAGTGTAATTATCATGACTAGGCATATATATAATTTTAAGACCAAGTGATGTTCCCAAAACAAGAGATGGTGTTATGGAAGTATAAATTAAAATAGATTCAATAATATAATTAAAAACATTAGATGAGCCATTTAGGATGCCCTTATTGTGTTCATCTCTAATCACAAATAATAATGAATCAAATTTTTAAATAAGATCATGAAGATATTTCATGAAATTTTCATCATCATTTGGAACATTTGACTCTTTTTGAGTGTTAGATTATGAAATAATAGTCAAGATACACACCTAAATAGGGCGAAAAGTAAGTAATGGAAAATCCATTGAAGTTTCCCATTTGATAAAATTGGAAATATATGTTTCCTCTTGTTCCCAAGCTATTTTAGATTCTATCTTGTAGAGATGAGTAGTATTAAAACTAGTCTTGTAATATGGATTGAATTGAATTAGTCCATGGTTGGTGGACATAACATAATTTATAAAACCATATCAATTGAAATATATTTATGAGTTAAGTAAAATTATTATACCTTATGATATAGTAGTGTAAAGGATTGAAATAAAATCATAAATCTGGACATTAGTTTATTTTAACCATGTGTATATGTGATGAACATTTTGAATATTATTAAATAATTCATACATGCATTTTGAATTTTATACCAATATGAAGTACAATGTAGTGGAGATTTATCTAAATGAAGTTTTGGAACATTATCAAAATTTAAACATGTATAAATGAAATGAATAACATATTTGAAAGTAAGAGAATATTCTATAATAAATATTATAATCCTATGTAAAATATGAGAGAGAATCTTATTCAGTGAACCCATTATACTAAAATATTAATCTAATAATGTTTACAATATAAATTAATCAATGCTAATGACTGTGAATACAATACGATCAAAAATTAAGGTATGAGGGTTACCTAGTAAAGGGTTTGAATGATTTTTAGGCTCTCGATTATAATTTATTATTCATTGATTAGTGTCATCCTAATGTTTCATAGCAATAAATATAGAGGTTGAAACATGGATGTATCCCACTAACCTTAATTTTTAAGGTACAATGAGAGTAACTTCCTTGGGTAATACACTTATCTCAAGTGCATCATAAATCAAATTACTAAAAGAGGATTTTTGTGGTATAATCAAGGGACCCTAGGAATTATTTATATACCTTGAGGTACATGTAACTAAAATATATGTTTATTATTGTAATATGGCTATGAGTATTGGCATAAACACCTCATTCCATGATGTTTGTAAAAAATACCAGGTATGCCTTCATAATAGTCAGTAAATGGTTTGAAAAAAATTCAAACACAATTTATAAAACAATAAAAATCAAATGAAAAATAAATTGATATTTCTAGTTTCATAAATCAAGCAAATTTCAACCAGTGGACTTAAGAAAGAGACTTCACGTCAGAATGATCCAAGATGATGATAAAATTTCATCAATGTTCGATATAATCCAAGGTCAAATAAATTGAATCATTTTGTGTTGTATTTTATCCAAGGTTGAAGTATTTTTTTTATTTAAGTGTCAGGAAATTACATAAAGTTTTAATATATCCTATCCCAAAAATCAAGGAAAACAAGTAATGTTCTAAAAATAGTAGGTTCATAAAAAAATTTGACCCTTTTAATTTAAGTGTTCTTAAACTAATGGAATTAAATTATTGAAATATAAATTTTGATATATACACATCTAATATTAAAATACAATCAAGTACAATGTTCTACATAATATACATAAATCAAAACCCTGCTAAAATTTAGTAAATTAGACTAGGTTAAAGATTTTCCCTCAAATCTGAAATTGATATGATTATGTAGGCTTAATGTAAGTGCAAAATCTATATAAATACCTAAAAACACATTCATTTTATATAATAGTAACTTTAATTCTACTAGGACAAGATTGTAGGAGGCTCATAGGGGCACACTATGGCTTTATCTAGCTACCATGGCCATGTCCTCATTAATTATATTTTTGATTTATGGAGCTAGATTTGTGCAATCACTTGAAATGATTGAATGTTGAATTTTTTTTTTGTTTCAAGGAATACATACAAAATATAAAACCTTAGATAATTCACAATAAATAAGATATAAATAAAATACAAAATGGGGGAATGGGGTAAAAGTAAGAGTTGAGCTAGACACAAAAACCTCATAGAATTGACTGTTTCCTACATTTTCTGAATGGGTCTTGGGTTCATGTAGTTCTCCCTAGAATATTGATGTAGTTATCTATAAAAGAGTGATTTTAGGATCCATGAATATGAAAATAGAATTATTATAGCTAGAATATTGACTAAAATGCTTTATAATGAATGCCCTTGATCTAAAATAAAAAATATCTAGACTTAGATTATGACTAATATAATGTTGAAGAGTTTAAATAGTAATAATTAGTGATATTTTTCTAATTTTATAATTTTATTTATATTGAGGTCTAGTGGGGGTAAAATCAATGGCCTTGATGTGCTTTTAAAGGAGAATATTTGGAATAACTTCACTAACAAACATTACCAAACGTGTGAGAGAGTTGTTGTGAAACATATCAATTAAAAAATTGATTGTTAGAGTGTATGGGGGAAAGGTTTAATTTTGGGAAAAGGGCATAGTGTGTCCCTATTACACTAGTAAATACTTATCCCAAAATATCATAGATTATTTGTATAAGTTTGACATGAACATGTGGGCTCAATAGAGATAAATATAGTTGAAGTAGGGATGTTTATATAATGTTTTTTAGTGCTTAAAATTAATTAAATGATATATTATGTATTTTTAGTTATTTAAAAGGAGAATATAACAAGTAATGATAAATATGGTAAGAATAAACATTGTCAAGCACTTGATGATAAATTTTATGTGTCCATAGAACCTTGTTCCATTGTATTAACATTTTATTGAAGACATAATTTTTTTTTAAACATGATTTATTTGAAGGAGTATTATAAATATGTAGTGTCACTTGATTATAAACACTTATATGCAAAAAATTATGTTTTATAGAGAGAACCATATAAATATGATGTGTAGGTTGTGTTACTTGCACATTACGTGTAGGCATCACTTGTGTAACCATAGATGTATACACATGTATAATATAAATTAGAATAATGCCTTGAAAAACTATTGAATGATCTATTCCTATGAAATTTGAATGACTATAATTCAATATTTTATCGTCATTGCTTAAATGTGGGATTTTTAACAATATCTTTAATTTTTTTATCTCTTCTTAAATGTATTAATCCATCAACCATATGTGTATTCACTTAAAGATATTATATAAGTTCACACATATAAAATAAATAATATCATGAAAATAAATATATTAATTTATTATATGATCATGTAAAATAATGAGATTTGACTCTTGGAAATTTAAATGGTCCACTAGGCAGGAAGAAACCAAAGTAGAATTTTGGCTTCCATTAAGTAATGCATTTACTAGTTTTAGAAATGTTTTGGTTGAATGAATGACTGGAGAAATATTTAAAGTGGATTAGTATAATTTTACCATATTATAATTTTTCCTTCCACAAATTGGTTTAAGGTGATCTAAAATATCTTGATCTCCTAATAGGATTGGTTGTATTACAAGCTATAATCTTGTTTATAGGTCTGATTATTCTTGTTTTTATACTAAAAATTACAAAAAAACATTTTAGATAATTAAAAAAACTTCACACAATCATAAAAATCATATTCATGTCAATTTACAAGGTTTAAACCCTTTTACTAACTATTTTCTCATGAAAAATGATAAAATTACCTTTCTAGCCATGTTTTAGGCCTATTTAAGGTCTACAGATTACACAATCCTTTATATATTTTCTTATAGGTACTCTAAATTTCTAAAAATAATTTAATAATTAAAAATAAATTATAATTAACCTATATACCAATTTTTAGGAAATTATTAGGGTTCATTTGTGAGATAATCCCCTTTTTGTAAACTAAACCCTAATTTAGGGTTTTATAGGTTGTAGGTAACCCAAAAGGCTAATTTTGATGAAATATTTTGTTTTAAGTATGTTAAAGGAATATTATCACTTTTATTATATATTTTATATTATTTATCAACCTTTTCAAGTGGAATTTAATATTAAACTATCATAAGGACACAATAAATTACCTTCTATTTTAGACTATAACACAAGAAACTTTGTGTTGAGACCTATAGCAATTGATAAAGAAGATAGGTTTGAGAAAAAAGTGTATAAAAAAATATAAAACTTTAATTCACCTCTTAAAAAACTTAATATTTCATATAAAATATAATCCAATTTTTTTTGTTCATAACTTTCTTGCAAAGACACATAGACCTATAGACAGTCTTCTTAATTATACCCACATACATCCTTCCTCCCTCAAACTGAGCCCATCCTATTATTTGATGTATTATATTCATATTTTATTAATTATCTCAATTTTATCACACGTTTAAACTAAGCTACATCTTTTTTCATTCACCAAGGATTGCTCAACTTACCTAAGACTCTTCAAACATGCCTTGTTTAGTCATAATCTATATGGCTTTCACCTTATCAAGATTTAAGACATGATTAAAAACATTAATAGTTGGGTTGAAGGTTAAAATAAATTTAAATTAATTAATTAGACCCTAATTATATTTTAAATATGTATCAATAATCATACAACATGATAAAACCCCTCAAACTATTTAAAACAAATTAAAATTTTCAAATTTCATGTTTTGGTGAGAAAACAAAAAATACTTCTAAAATAGATAAAAATGATCATTGAAGCCTAGATAAGATCCTTATTAACCTAAAATTAACCTCTCAAATCTCATTAAAAAAAAAAAAAAAAACATGCCATTATTATTTATAATCATGTACCTACATCAAACTACCAAGGAACAAAATAATTATTCATGAGCTCTTGCTCATGAGTTTTTCAATGATGTTTCCATGTTTGACTATCTTTTAAGGTGTTTTGAATGTTTCATTCTTAAGGGGATGGTTTTTCCATTTGAACAAGTAATAAAGTTACTCCTTGTCTCTTATATTAGTCACCACTTTTCTATCGATAATGACTTTAATATGATCTAGTTGTGCCTTTAGTAGTTGTTGCTCCAAACTAATGGTCTGAACATCTTTGTCTTTAGGTTCCTTTTTTGAATTATCCTCTCCTATGTAAGGATAAATATATTTTTAATCATATAAAAATGATTCTTTATAACTAAGAGAGCTATTTGAGACCAGCCATTCCTATCTTAACCCTAGACCTATTTTATGGCCTATTTAGACACTTATCCAATTTTTGTGTAGGCCACACACATCCCTAGAGATCTCAGAATTAGTCCCATACCCTTCCTTAGGCATCCAAGCCCCTAGTTCTTCAATTTATACCACCTATACACTAGAATCATAGGTGGATAATAACACCATAATGATATTGTCCTATTTGGGTGTTATTGTCCTTTTCCCACTTTTGAGCTCCAACAAATATATTTTCAATTCCTAAATCACTTAGGGTCAGCCTAGAACTATTTCAAACTATGCAAAAGCACTAGATAAATATATATAGATGAATTTTATCCCTTTATCCACTAGATTGAAAATAGATGCAAATACACATAAATAAGCTTAGAACAAGTTATGTATAATTAAGGTTATGAATCCTTAATCTACCCTACTTATGGATACATTCATCTATAGCCTTCCTAAGCTCAAAATACTTAGATTTCAAGTCTCAATCATAACTCAAAACACTCAAACTATAATTCATACTAGCTTCACTTGTAAATTCACTAGAACTTAGGTGGGGAGAACTACACCAAGTTTGATCCTTCTTTGAAGTATTGGTATGTAGGTAACTCTCATCATAATGGGGTGTTAAGGATGTCCATCCTACCCAACTAAAGCTACACATATACTACTTTTGCTATTACAAATACCCTAATGACATAGAGGTCTAGGTTTCTCATATAAATTTAGTCATAAAAGGATATAGATAGTGAATTAAGGTTTGTCCACATAGGAACAAGATTGGTAAACTCAGACATAAGTGCTCCTAGAATATTAGAATGATTCCTACACATAGGACACTAACACCATAAGTGGATAGTACCACCATAACACTACTATATATGGTATGCTACTATTGTCTAAGATGGTTTTTGACACCTAGATATTATTTATGACACTTAGGCCAGCTATTTTACTAGTTTTCATCTTGTAGATCCTTCATCTTAGTCAATTTATAGCTAAGTGTTCATTTTATCCTTCATTGTTATTATTAGAAATATCAGTTTATCTTAGTTCTTTAATAAGTTAATGGTTATATTTATTACATATTGTATAGCTTAATTTAATTTATTTAGTCCTTTTAATAACTTAGGGATTACACTCCATAAACCATAAAAAATTAATTCAATATGATACATTAAATATGGGTTAGATTCTAATGTCAAATAGAAGCTCCAATTCATAAACATTAGTAAAAAAAAAAATTTGAAGACCTTACAAGGTCTAATTTTCTTCATATTTAACTTGTTATATTCCTCCCTAGGTAATATTTCTTTCATGATATGGGAAATTTATAGATCACCTATGTAAAATTTCACCTCCTTCCTTCTCATATCAGCACTTCTTTTATACTTACTTTAATTCTAGTTTTTATTTTACCTATTAATGCAACTCTTGCATTGCTCTTACAAAATATCCACCTTATACACTTATTTTATCCTACTTGCCTAAGTTTTTGACCTCATAAATTCCTCTTGGATGGTTTCCATACAAAATTTTAAATGGATTATAACTATTTCTTTTATTTAGAGAGTAATTATATTCAAATTATGCTTGAGCTAGTGCTTGATCCTAATATTTAATATGGTTACTTAACAAGCTCTTCAATATGTTTCCAAAACTCTTTTTTACCACTATAGTTTGACCATTATCCTAATCATGGTAAGATGAGATAAATCTTAAATTTTTCCCTAAATTCTACAAAATACTCCTCCAAAAATTTCCAACAAACTTTGAATCCCTGTCAAACACAATGCTTCTAGGAAGCCCATGCAACCTTACTACTTCTTTGAAGAACAGGTTAACAATATTGGTTGCATCACTTTTTTGGTACAAGTAATAAATTGATGCATCTTATAAAACTGATAAGATATTATAAATATTGAGTCATTACATTTTTTACTCTTTGGTATCCCAAATACAAATTCTATGCTTATAGAATCCCATGGGCTAGTAGGAATAAGCAATGGCTAATATAGGACTTAATTTTGACTATAAACTTTAAAATTATGACATAATTTGCACCTTTATACAAGCCTTTTCACATAATATTAAATTATATGACTATAATATTGTGAACTCAATTAAGTAAGTATTTTTTCCCAAAGTGTCCTACGCATATGCCACTATGTTTCTCCTTTAGTATATTCTCTCTCATTGATTCTCTTGGTATGCATAATTGGCTACCCTTGAATAATAGTCCTTATTAAAACATATATTCCATCCATGGACTCTTATCTCTATCTACTAGATTTTCACATGACTTATAGGCCTCCTTTAAATTAATATATTCTTGATATAAGTCCTTTAATGCATCAATTCCCAAGATATTCACTTGAAACTCCTGCATAATCATAATTTTACTACTTAATGCATTTATAGCTTTGCTAGATTATACACTCTTATGGTTGATAAAAAAATAAAAACTTTGAAAAAAATTAACCCATTTCATATGCATTTGACTTAATTTATTTTTAAAATTAATAAATTCTAAGGCATGGTTATCTGTATATAATACAAAATCTTTAAGAATCAAATAATGCTTCCACTTATTCAATGCTTGGACAATGGTGTAGAAATCTTGGTCATATGCTAAGTAATTATTTTCATCATGGATTTTATCACTAAATTAGTAAATTGGTTTTCCATCTTGTTTCAAAATAACCCCTATAGTAGTCCCACTTGCATCACTCTCCATGTGAAATAAATTGGTGAAATAGAGCAAGCCTAAGATTAGCTACTCTATAATCTTTTTATTTAAAAACTAAACATATATCTTAAATACCTAAATCCATTGAAATTTATTTATGTTTCCTTTGATGGTTTCTACTATTGGAGCACAAATTCCACTAAAATTCCTTATAAAATATTTATAAAATCTAACCAAGTAATGAAAACTTCTTACCTCAAATACACTCCTTAGAGTAGGCCATCATACTATGTCTTTGACTTTATTTGTGTCCATCATCAAGCCCTTTTGGGAAATGACAAATCCCAAATAGACTAAATTTGTCTTCATAAAGTTACACTTCTTGAGATTCATTAGTAATTTCTCTTGTTGAAACTTATTTAAGACTATTCTAAGGTGTTTGAGATATTATTCCTTTTCTAGGTTTTATATTATAATATCATCTAGATAAACAATGAAAATTTTACCTATAAAATTCTTTTGTACCTCATTCATAATCTTCATGAAGGTGGTTGGAGTGTTATTCATCCCAAATGACATTACAATCCATTGATATAGTCCATAATTGGTCTTAAAATATGTCTTCCACTCATTTCCCTCTTGGATTCTAATATGATGGTCGCCACTTTTCAAGTCTATTTGGATAAGCACCTTGCACCATTTAAATTATCCATTAAATTATCAATTATAGGAAATATAAATATATAAATGAATTCAATTTTGTTTATTGATCTTAAATCAATGCATATTATACACCTCCATCTTTATTAGGATTTAATACCATTATAATAATATAAGGACTTAAACTTTCCCTAATTAGGCCATTTTCCAACAATTTTTGTACTTGCTTCTTACTCACTTTATTCTCTCTTGGTGTCATCATGTATGCTACCTTATTTGGTAGATTGGATCTTGGAATGAGATATATATGGTGGGTAAATATTCTCATTAGAGGTATTTCATTATGAAAATCATCCACAACAATATCAATAAATTCATTAAATAAACTATTTATTTATAGAGGTAGATCAATCAATTTTGTGTCTATAACAACTATTATAGGCTTGCCAATTAATGCATAAATTAATTATTATTTTTTTATTATATTAACTAACTCTTTACAACTTGTTATAATCACCTTAGGATTATCTTCTAATGTTGTATTTTCTTGTTTCAGTTATATGCGTGTGTGTTTCTTTCCATCTTTCTCAAAGGTGTAAGTATTGATTCTCCCATCATGTATGGATTTAATTTAAGATTTACAAGGAATTACAAATAATACATGAAAAAATTCCATGTCTGACATCACATAAAAAATCATCCTTATAACTACCTATTTAAAACTCCACTTTACATTATTCATTTACCAGGACTACGTATCCTTTTTACAGCCATCCCACCTTATAAGGAGAGGGTGTGTTACTATTTTCAAACCTAACTTTTAAACATATTTTATGAAACTAAATTATCATTACTTATACTATATATAATTACCTTGCATCACTTACCTTTTGAATTGTAGGTGATTCTAAACAATGCATTCCTTTGTGCAAGTTCCTTGATCTCCTTGTTAGGATTGAGCAACACTCACTTCATGAGGAATGATTATCTATCTTAAGGTGAAAATTAATGAGAAGGTGATCCTACACTCTTTTCATCAAATTTTAAAATTTTATCACTTCATTTATTTTTATAAATATTCTCTGGGCACTCATAATATCAATTCCCATACTCATTTTATTTGAAGTGCCTACATATAAAGCTTCTTCCTCTGCCTCCTATGAATTGTTTACTACCTATTAATGAGTAACCACCTTTTTTTTTTGTGCTTGATTTTTTTTATTTTTGGATTATTCATTATGGATATAAAACTAAATCCTTCCACCATGTTATCCTCTACCTCTAAAAATTATGCCTCTACCTCTTACAAGTTGTGTATGTTTCCTGGATAATTCCTCCTCTACCTTAATAAAAAATTTGTATAGATCATAAAATAATCCTATTTATAAAATTATAATATAATATTACATGTTAAACCTTAATAAATTTATGTATCTATCCACATTTTCAACATCTTTTTCTATAAGTCCTACTTTGATGGTTAACTTGTAGAATTCCTCTATGCAATCTTTGACTGTCATCTTTTTTTGCCGTAAGTTTTGAATCTTATTGAAGAGATTATTTTGGAATTATTTTGGAATTAATTTTAATTTTAAATTGAATAACATTATTTCTAAACTCTTGATCTTTTATTTAATTTTCCTTCTCCTCTCATTTTGTACTCCATCCCACAAAAGGGTTACGTGACCTTTCAATCTAGTAATAACAAACTTTACTTTTTTTTCATAATTTATGCCTTCATACTCAAAATATTTGACCTTTAAATTCATTAATTCAACCATATACTCTACATTCACACTACCTTCATACATAGGTAATTCTAACTTGGGAATAGAGCTAACCCCCATGACTACTTTGATCAATCTCTCTTCTACTCTTTCTTTTTTGCCTTCTTATTATTCTTCCCTTTCTTCTTGAGGCCTCTCTTATTATTATATATCACTATAATATCCAATTTAAATTCATATTCTCTATGAAATATCCATTTCTTTTAAATGATCTTGAATATTTCTCATTTATTCAAGCAACATTGCTTGAGTAGGTTGTCTCCTCTAACCTCCTATAACTCTTACTCTAGTTGCCATCTTTAAATACTTATTTCAAAACATATGAATAAAATTTTGAGATAATTTTAAATTTATATATAAATAAATTTATATATGATATCACTATGGTGTAAGGTGATCCAAAATATCTTAATCTCCTAAGAGGACTAACTATACTATAGGCTATAATCTTGTTTATAGGTCTAATTGATCTTGATTTTATACTAAAAATTACAAAACATATGTTAATATAATTAAATAAACTTTAAAAAAATAATTCTCATGATATTAATTTCAATTTAAAAGGTCTAAACCCTTTTACCAACTGGTTTCTCATGAAAAATGATAAAACTACCGTTCTAAACCTATTTTAGGCCTATTTAAGGTCTACACATTACATAGACCTTTATATATTTTCTTATGGGTAATATAAAGATATATATCCAATTTAATCCTTTAAAATATAATATAATTAACCTATCTACCAACTTTTAGGAAATTCCAATGGTTCATTTGTGAGATAATCCACTTTTTGTAAACTAAACCCTGATTTAGGGTTTTACAGGTTGTAGGTGACTTGAGAGGCTAAATTTGATGAAATGTTTTGTTTTAAGGATGTTAAAATACTCATATTACTTGGATTATATATATATATATATATATATATATATATATATATATATTATTATTTATAAACCCTATCAAGTGTAATTTAATATTTAACTATCATAAGGACACACATAAATTACCTTTTATTCTGGACTGTGAGACAAGAAACTATATTTCAAGACCTCTAACAATTGAGAAAGAACATAAGATTGAGAAAAAAATTTTAGTAAAAAATTTAATTCACCTCTTAAAAATCCTTATAGTTTATATAAACCATAATCAAAGTTTTTTTATTCATAACTTTTTTGCGAAGACATACTTGTAGACAATTTTCTTAATTACACCCACATAACTCCACCAACCCTCAAACTAACCATATCCTCTTATTTTTATTAGTTTTATTTATAATTTATTCATAATTTTAATTATATCACATTTATAAACTTATTTACATCTTATTTCAATCACCAAGGATTTCTCAATTAACTTAAGACTCTTTAAATATGCCTTGTTTAGTCATAATCTATGTTGCTTTCACCTTATCAATGTTTAATACATTATATAAATAATTAAAATATAATTTTAATGTTAAAATAAATATAAAATAATTAATTATACAATAATTATCCCTTACATATGGATCAAGATCCATAAAACATGTTAAAACCCCTCAAACTATTTAGAACAAACTCAAATTTTTGAATTTCTTATTTTATGTAGGAAAACCAAAAACACTTCTAAAAGACTTAAAATTGACCATTGAATCATGGATAAGGATAATTATTGACCTTAAAAAACCCATAAAACCTCTTAAGATCAAAAACAAACACATTTTTAATATTTAAAATGGTGCACCTACATCATAAAGTGGTAGATCTGAAGGTTTTAGTTAATTTTTGTTGGAATGACTGATTGGTTGAAGATTATTAAAAAGTTGCAAAATAATTTTGGTAGGTTAAATGAATTGACATAACATAATTATATTAGTGTTTATTTTATTATTAATTTAAATATTTATGTATTTGGATAAAGGAGTTATGTAATTTATAGTGTTACCAATGGTTGGAGTTGGGTCTATTTGGATCTATGTATTGCCCCAAAAGTTCTGTCTTATAGCTAGATAAAATATGGAATACATTGTTATTAATAAAAAAAATTTAATTTGGGTTTATTTATATTATTTTTTCTCTATTTTATCCTATAATAAGGGTAGAAGGATCAAAAAAAATCTATTTTTTTATTTTTTTGCTAGGCAAGGAAAACATGCATGATTTTTTCATACTTCAAGCAAAAGATGCAAGGGTGTTTAGTGATCCATAAGTAATAAATAAATATTGTGATTCTTGAGAAATTTTTTCATGTTATATATATCCTTTAAGGAATAATTAGTTACACCAGAATCCATTTTATTTCATCTTGATGGGATAACACTTCATGTGGAAGATTGGGGTTTTTCTCTGTAGTTATCCTTAATATTGATGCTCTAGTTACATATTTGATTTATCTTTTGGGGTTTTTATTATTTTTTTGATAGTTTTGATATGTATTTACTCTCCCTTGGGAACTGGGAGGAAGGTTGGATACATTACTAGTTGTTGTTCATTGTTTAAAATTCCTACTTGGAGGGGATATTTCAATCTGACTTTTTTCTTACATCATATGGAAATTTTTGTTTGTTCACATTCCCTATGTGACAACCTTGTGATTCTTTCATAAACTATGTTTGATTTATGGGTTTTGGGTGATGGTTTCACTAACCACTACCCCAAAAATAATAATGATGGTAGGCAATATTTTTGTGGTTTATTCAAAGTTGAGATAACTATATTTTATGATGGGTTGGAGGTTGTCACCCTATTCCAAGCTACTGTCAAAAGTGATGAAGGACCAATGATCTAAAATTGAGCTACAAATAATTTTATTTTCCTATTTTATCTACCATTTTCTCAATTGTGTTACAAATTTGCTTCACCATGGTTTACATATGTGTAAACCTACTTTATTTAGCATCACATTATTGAGGTTCAGGTTGTGTCTCATTAGATGGATATTTTGGGATGGCCCTCGTTGTACTTGGTGACATTATTTCATGAATAGACCTTGAATAATATTTTTTCATTTTTTTCCTTGTATCTAATTTTATTTTTTGGTTTTACCAAGTTGGTTCCATTGGTCATTTATTTATGAACCATTTACGAATGATCCAAATATGTAGCTGAAATTGGTCATTTTTAGTTCTTATTTGTTTCATATTTATGTTCCATTGTAGATGTTGGGGGATTTTTTTTCAAAACCCTCTTTATTTCATTATAAATTTTGTGGGACATATCTTCAAAACACTCTCTTTGTCTAGTAAATAACTCCATTTAAAAAATAATAATTTTACCCATATCTAAGAAAAAAATAATTCTATGAGAATTTACATTATAGTTTCTTCCATTGTAATTATATTAGGATTTTAATCATGAAATTTAAGAAAATTAGAAATAAAATATGAATCTGAAACCCTGTTATGTTAAAAATCACATTGGGTAAGCCTAAATGATTTAATTTGTATGGATTAATATAATATAGATTAATCAAAATTATGGATAATTCATATTTTTCAAAATATAAAAATAATATCATGGTCTTAATTATAAATTGAAATATTAATATTATGCTTAGTATAATTGAACTTGACAAAGTGATAGAGGGGAGTTGTACTTAGATTATTTTTTATTTTTATTTCTTATAAAATTCATTACCTTTTATAATAATATTTAGTTTATGTGGGGTCATTTCATAGATTAATAAATTGTAGCTCAAACCCTACATGGATGTTTCCAACAATAGTGTTATCTATGTGAATATCGATATTTTCTTTATTTTGTTAGTAGTGTCTTTATAGATTGTGTAGGTTTGTGATGCCTCAAACCACTATGTATGCTCATGCAAATGAATATTATGAAAATAATTTCCTTTATTTCTAATCCATTATTATTTTTTATTCTCCTTCATTTTAAACCCTAATATCACCTTTAACCACAATATATTCTTTGAAAAAGGGGTTAGTGTGTTGTGTTGAATAACTACAAACACTCCCAACTAATTAAATAAGTGTTTTCTAAATTTTAATACTTTGAACATGGCCTAAACCATATATTTTCATCCCACTTACGTGTGTTTGTGTAAAACATCATGATAAATATATAATGAAATCCAATGTTTAGAATTTGACACTTAGAACCTTGAAAATATAGCCTATGTGTGAATTCATAATTTCCTCTAAGACTACTTATTTAAGGTTGTTTAGATGTGTATGATTTTATAATAATATCTCAAGAGAATGATTTTTTTATTAATGTGATTAATAATTAGTGAAAAAATCATTCTAACCTTAGGATTTATTTTTTACTTATAGTTGACTCTTTCATATTTATCTCTTATAATTGTCTCTTTGATATTTCTTGTTGTGACCCCTAATGAAATTTGTAAAATTAAACTTAATAGAGACTTCCAAATTTTAAATAAAGCTGTTAAGTGTTCTTAGATGATTCCAAAAGAAGGAAGATACCTATGGTAACCATAATTATCATATTATTTTTATTACTATTCTAGGAGTGACAATTGATTATCTAAAATATGTGAAAGGTATATTTAGGAATCTATAATGTTTTTGCATAGACTAACCTGATATTGAGTATATGTGGAAGGTATGGGTTTTTAATAAATAAAATTTGGTAGTCAGATAAGTGAAAGTGTGCACATGATTCACATGTGTGTGTAACACTTATGTATGTCAAATTATGACAAAGTTAAAATTTTAAAACTTATTATTACAACATTTAGTGTCTAAAACTAGTGTACAAAGATAATATAAGCTAAAATAAGCACAGAGAGAATACAAAAACATATTGGTCTATTATGTTGATATAAAATTAATAAGATAAAGATTTTTATATATAAATATACTTACCTCTATTTTAATTGTTGTTGTGATAATCTTTATTTTGGATAAAGTGGCACTTTTTAAATTATGTTGTAGTTGGATAATCAAGGGGTAAGGTAAAAAAAAAAGTTTAATTAGTTATGTATTATAAATATTATATGTTACTCTTTCGTATATATTCCTTATCATCAACTCTATAGCCTTGTATAAACATAAACCTTCAAAATTATAAAGTCATATACTCTAATTCCTAGTCTTATACTAAAGGAAAGATTTCATAAGAAATTGGATTATAAAAGTGTTGTATTTATATAAGAAATGAATATTATAATCTTAAAAGTGACCTATATAATATTTTGATAGACTCAATCTATATTTACACAATATAATGGTTTGGATAAATAATATTACTACCTTGGCCAAGGTTGAGATAGTATATAGAGGAAAATACTATATTATGTAGGGATAATATAGTTGAAAATTTACTTTTGACAAGAAAATGACTAGGTTATCCATGGCTGAAATAATGTAAAACATAGGGACTAAAAAAATATAACTCAACATGGGTGAATTATTCAATAAAAGGCACAATATTAGGTAAAAAGAGGCATAAAGTAGGGGTAAAAGCACCATAAAGGGCTATAATTATCATATATCAAGATAATAAGATTTAAAATGTATAATAAGTGATTAGAGATATCTCATAAATTACCATGAGCTAGTATAACTCTAATCTAAGTGGTCTTCTTAATATGTTCACTTAGGGATAAATATTCAATAACGATTTCTACAAAAGAGATGACTAGTAACTTAAAAAATATAGTGATAGACACGATGTGAAAAAAGTATAAATCAAGCATTAAATGTAGAGAACATAGCATGTACTATCTGATTTCATACATTGATAATAATAAAATTTAGGATGTTCATATTGTAATGTACTTCATGTTTAGATACATATATACTTTTATGTTATTTTATATACCTATTACCTTAAGCAAGTTTTATGGATACATGCCAGTGTATATTATCTATTATATATACACATAGTCTTAGAAAAAATAATAAAATTTTACTCTTGGTAGAAAATTTAAACTCATTATTTCTATCTAAATTTCTTTTCTTATGTCTACCTTGGTTGTTTGACCTATTGTCCACTAATTTTAATCTTAAAAATTCTAAAAAATTATAATAATTTAGTATTATTATTAAAAACCTATATTTGAAAATTTTACTTACTTTAAAATATATATGTACTAAAATTAAGTCTATTTATATTATTTATTTAGATAAATATTTATTGATATAATTTATTCATTTTTTATGGTTGGGGGTATGGAATACTTGATGTAAAGATACTTTTGATATAATAGAGACCATATGCTAACATATCTATTCATGAATTTAAACACCAAGGGAAATTAAGACAAGTATCCTTCCATGAGATCATCTCATGATATCATGTCATGTATTTATATTTCATTTAATATACTAATTTGAGATTTTGAAATCTTGAAAGGAGGTCCTAGCAATTTTGACAAGGATGATACTAGAGAGGCACCAATTAAGTTGTATTGGAGCTAAAAACTCAAGGGGTATATGGATAAGAAAGAAAATTTTCCTTTAGAATAGCTTTAGACAATAAAAGATGGAAATTTTTATCATATCCAAGTCACAACTTCTCTCATAAATCGAGCCTCCTCTATAATAGAACATACTTTGGTGGGTAAATTTATGGGATCTAGACCAAATATTGACACTTTCAGAGCATAGGCCAACAAAAAATGGAACCCCAAAGGTCATATGGACATCTTGGCTATGGTAAATGGTTATTTTATGATCATAATCAATAACCTATAATATTATGCCCATATTTTAGTAGAATTTCCTTGTTTTTTTGGAAAATCATGACTCTTCTTTAAAAAAATGGCATCCCAATTTTGATCAAGAAACTTAAAATATCAATATCATGCCCATTTGGGTGCATCTCCCTAGTATTCTAGTGGAATTTTGGGAATAAGATCTCTTTATCATCTTTGATAATACATTTGGTTATCTAATAGCTTTAAATTCATCCACTAAAGCTAGATCTAGATTGGTTCATGCTAGATTTTCCATAAATATCTTTGTGAACCAAGAACTACCTTCATCAATATTCTTGAATATCCCATTTGTAACTTGAAATTAGATAATAAAGTTTGAAAAATCATCCCTCCTCTGTGAGAAATACCACAAGATAGAACACTCCTCAATATTGTGTCTAGCAACCCATCATTTTAAAATGACTTAGGCTAAACCCACTTACCAAAGGAAAGGAGGCATCTCTTTCAAAGAAACTAAAAAAACCATTAGAGATATATCAAGACAAGAAGAAAGGGAAAGAATCTATTCTATATGAACAAAATTCCATATAAGATATAAATATGGAAGGAAATAAAAAGGTGAATGTTGAGATGAAAAATTCATTCAAGGAATTAGAAGTAAAAGGGACAAATCAAATGCTCAACCAAGCAATCAAACATAGAACAACAAGGAGGTAGATTCAATCATTTTTAATATAGAAAATAAGGAAGAGAGTATCTAAAAATAGGATTTACCAAAATCTTGAAATCAATTAATTTTTTTTGCTCAACTAAAAGATGCTTAGGAGCATTCTCAAGATCTAAATAAGAAGATTTCAAGGGAAATTAGTAAGACTAATATTTTAAATCATCCAAAAAAATTGAATCCTAAAGTTTCCCAAGAAGAGGACAAAGAATCATAAGAGGAAACCTAAGAACATTATTAGATCAAATTTATCATCCTCTATCACCACCAGAGGAGAAACAAAGGACCAATATATAATATGCCTCCAAAAGTAGGGAAATTAGCTACAAAAATTTCCAAAAACTTACTAAGGTGGAAATTATAGATGGACTCCAATCAACCCTTTCATTCAAGGGAGGTAATCCTTCACCATTTAATTAATCATTCTTCCTGTAATATAATAGGAATGCATAATTACTCAAATAAAAAGGTATTTAGAGATTTTAAGAGTCATAATCTTTCAAATTTTTCTATCCAATGCATCTAAAATAGAAAAATATTTTTATGTTAACCATAAAAATGCTTATTGGAAAAAATTAGGATCTATCTATTATATCTCTTTAGGAATGTCAAGAGGCATTATCACTTTCTAGGATAATAACTTTTTTTTTGGTGAGTCGGTCTTCAAATCACCGAACCATTTATCAATTCTCTTTACAAATGTTACTGATGGTAAGCAATGAATTTTATCTAACATATATTCACCTAATACTACAACTAATCATAGAAATTTATGGGAGGAGATAAGAGTATTTAGAAATACATTAAAATATTTCTATTAGATCATGGCTAGAGATTCTAATTCTCCATTACACCTAGGGCACATAAAAGGTGTAAATCAATTATTTTCAAATAGAATGGAGAAATTTTATTCTTTAATATTAGACATTGGGATGATAGATGTTGAATTAAAAGGCTTTAAATTTACTTGGAGCAATAGGAGGTAGGGTTAAAACCTCATTTAATGTAGATTGGATAGAATATTCATTTAAATGGATTGGCTGATATATAATTATAGGATGTTAAAGGCCCTACCTCATGTTGGATTGGACCATAATCCTCTTGAGCTGAGTTTAGTGGATAATTATACTAATGAAAACATGTATCTTTTTATGATGGAACACATGTGGTTTTCTCATATGAAAATACATGATAGGATATTATAATGATGGTCTCTAAGTGTGAATGACTCAACAATGTTTAAGCTAGCTAAAAAAATGAAGAATGTTAAAATAAAAATAATTAGTGGAATAACCAAGTTTTTCGTAATGTTCATATTCAAAAAAAGAGCTAAAATCAAAAATCTTTAATCTTTAATATGATATAGAAAGAACAATTTATGATCTTGAAACTCATAATAAGGAAAAATAGCTACTTTTCAAATACCATATTATAGATATAAGGGAAGATAGCCTTTGGAGACAAAAATATAGAAATATATGGCTCAAGGAAGGGGATAAAAACACTCACTTATTCCACTTTTCTACATTGAAACATAGAACCCATAACTCCATCAATTAAATTTTAGATAGTGATGGTCAAATCATATTTGATAGAGACCTCATCAATCAAGAAAGTGTAAATTTATTCAAAATAATGTTTAAGAATGACTTCAAAATAAATATCAAGTTTGAAAAATAATTCCTCCATGTTATTACTGAATTAGTTATGTAGGGTGATAACGAAGCTCTTATTGTAGATACCTCTAATTAAGATCTCAAATTTTTTATTTCCAAAATGAAACTAGACAAAGCCACTAGGATAGATAGTTTTTTTATATCTTATTGTCAAAAAAAATGGGACATCATAAGAGATGATGTGGTTGATGTAGCCAATAAATCATACTTTTTTTTTAAAATCCTAAGAAGGAGTGGTAACCTTTCCATCCTATTAGCTCATGTAACTCTATTTACAATATTATCACTAAGTTATCCTCTATAAGGTGACAATAAATAATGAAAATTATTATAAGGGTCTGATAATGGGGTTTTGTAATAGGTAAACAAATTCAAGACATGATTATTATTGTACATGAATCAATTCACTCCATGGATAAGAATAATAATGTTGGAATGATTATAAAACTAGAAATGGAAAATGCTTATGATAGACTTGATTGGAACTTCTTAGATAGAGAAATGAATTAATTTTGTTTTCTTGACAAATTCAAGAGAATTATTAGATAATGTATATCCTCTTATATGTTTTATGTCCTTGTGAATGAATTTGCTCAAGGTTTTTTTAGGAGTGGAAATGGAGTGAGATAAGGGTACCCAATTTCCCTCTTCCTTTTCATCTTAATGGTAGAATCATTAACTATATTTATCAAAAATATAGTGGCATTAGGTGAGCTAAAAGGCTTAAAACATACTATGAATGTTGATATATTCTCTTACCATTTTTCTAGCTAGGGATTCAATCCAAGAAGCAAGGGTGTTAAAATAAATTCTTATGATTTAAGAACAAGCTTCAAATAAGAAGATAAACTTTGACAAGAGTTATGTTTATTATTTTAATACCCTATTGACTAAGAAATAATTGCTCTTATTTTAGGATGTCAAACTAAACACACTCCTTCATATCTAGGCATGCCCCTTTTTAGTAATCATCTCCTAATTTCTACTTAGAATCTATTGGTTGAAAGATTTTTAAAATAGTTATTTGGATGGAAAGGAAAACTTCTCTTAGGTAAGAAAATTATTACTTATCAAGAACATTTTTTAAAGATTATTTATTTACCTCCTCTCTCTTTTCAGCCTTCCTAAGTGTATTGAATAAAAACTAAATAAAATTCAAATGAACTATATATGAACTAGTTCAGAAGCGTGGAATAGAATTCATTTAATGTCCTGAGATAAAATTTGTATTGAAAAAAACATATGTAGGCCTAGGAATTCAAATATTTCAATGGAAAAATAAAGTTCTCCTTTCTAAATTTACATGGAGATTTCTTAAGGGAAATAGTACTTGTGTTACTTTTCTAAGATTCCAATATTTAGAGGGAAAAAATCCTATGTGTATATTTTAAAATGATAAATTTGTTAGAGGCTCTCATTTCTTTAATTTTCTCATCTCTAACAAGGATCTCATCTCCTTGGGATCAAAATGTAAAATTGGTAATGGTATGTAGGTTAATTTTTTGAAAGACCCTTGGATTTTAGATAATCCTCTTTATTAGATAGAACCTTGGTAGCATGTTCAATAGCTCATCCAAAATAAATATGGTAGAAATATTCATGAATATTGGTAGATTACTAAAGGTGTTAGGTGATGGAAATCCTTGTGTTTAGACAATGTAAATCAAGCGGTATTTTCCATTGTGTCTAATTTGAATAATATTTTGAGAACTTTTCATTTATTGGGTACCATAAACGAGGATAAGATGATTTAGAAAGAATCATTTGATGGTCAATATCAAGTGAAATATGGATATAACTTGATGGATCAAGTTCTTGGTAATGTGGTGTGTTGGGATAAGTTAAGGGACAAGTTTTTAATCCCCAAAGTAAAAAATTTCCTATGGGATATATCCCAAAACAAAGTCTTAACCATGGAAAATCTAAAGAAAAGAGGGATAGTCTTAATCAACAAATATTATCTTTGATAAAATGATAATGAAACTATTTTTCATTTTCTTGTAGTCTATCCCTATGCACAAGAAGTGTGGTGTTTCTTTCTTAATAAATTCAATATTACCTGGGTTTTTGAAGGCTCACTATTTTATCTATGGAAAACATGGGAGAGTCCTTTTCAAAATACCCTCCTTAAGAAAATTTGGAAGCTCTCATTCCCACATATCATCTAGGGACTATGGGGTAAATAAAATAAGATAATCTCTAGAAATAAAAAATTTATTATTAAAATCCTATCCAAAAGGATTTTTGAGGCTATGATTGAAAATTTTAGTATAGAGCCTAATTAAAAAGGTAAAACCTTGTTAACCTATAAATAATATCTAGATGTAAATTGGCACATTGACCCAACTTCTTTAGGTAAATGTGATCCTAGAGATGAAATCAGAAGAATGAACAAATGGAAATTTCCACCAATGGGTTGGTTAAATATTAATTTTGATGGAGCTTCAAAAGGAAATCTAGGTCCAATTGGAGGAGGAGGTATATTAAGGGATCATCTAGGAAGGTTTGTAGTAGCTTATGTAGGGGACATGGGTATTAAATAAAATCATTGGGTTGAAGCCCTTATTAATTTTTGGGGTTTAAAATTGGAAAAATAACTTGGATTTTAACTCCTGGTCATAGAGGGAGATTATTTAAACATAGTGAATTGTATCTTAAATAAAAATTCTACTAGTTAGATAATTAAACAAGTGATAGAAGAAGTTATCTCAATTTTTGACTTGAGAAAAGAGGTGGTTATACAACATGTGTATCAATAATTAAATAAGATAGTATATTGGTTTGATAATAGGGGTGATTGTTTGCCAAGATCAACTAATTATATTATCATAAAAGATTTACCTCAGGACATTAAATAAAGGATTATTGATGAAGCAATTATCAATGACCAAAATGTCTGATATATGGGGGATATTTCCCTATGGATTTCATAAATCCCTTTGGATTCTTCTGAACATTTCACTTTTTATAATATTATATTTGATTAATTTATTTTCTTATGGCTTTTTTAATATTATTAAAAATAAATTTCTAGATGTGGGCATAGAAGGCATGATCATCGTTTCTCTATTGAAAGAAGTAAGGAGGTTATGGTGGGGCTTGTTAAGTGAAATTATGGGTGGATTTTAAGAAATACATATATGTCCTTCTCTATTTTGAATTATTATAGTCAGCTAATTAGTGATCATATGGGGTTGCCTAATAGGATTGATCCCAAAATTCCTAAGGAAGTTAGAAGTAATGAGATTATTTGGGAGGCATTACAAAGAGGGGGTTTTTCAAGGTTCATGTAAAGAATTGAAGGACATGATAGGCATGTTTCAACATTAATCACCAATTCTTGGGATAAAAAATCCTTAAATATTAATTGGGTTATGTTGGAGGTGGCTGAATATATCATAGTTAATGCCGATAGGATTGGAGCTGGATTTTACTAAAATCTATCAAATGGGTAAGGACAACAAGAAAGAGAAGGATATATTTCTACTATAGGGTGAAAAACTATAGGTTTAACATAATAAATTTGACCAAGAATCCTTACAAAGGCCTTTTAGTGAAGTATCATTCCACCTGATGTAGTACATTACCCTTGAAGGTAGGTTCAATATAGTCTATTGGTCTTTATTTGTGTTTTTAAATTACTTTAAGCATGAAATCCCTATGATTCACCTATTTTAAATTGTACTCTCTATAGATTATTCTATTTATAAATTTAAAAAGGGAAAATATATTTATCCTAAACATGAATGGGTAATCTTTAATATAGACAGGTACTTAAAGGGGATGAACCAAATTAATCTAGATATCCCTAATTCTTAGAAAAATAAATATGTTGGAAAACCTATGGATATTAGGAAGGTTAAGAAAATTTGGATTAAATATCCTAGAAATAATCTTGATAAGGATAAGGACCTTAATGATACAAAAACTACTCCAAAAATTCAATAAAGTATCATTAAGACCCATTTGAGGAGCATGGCCAAGGAGACACCTACTCTTAACAAGAAACTAGGTTTTAATGTTAAATAAGGCACATAGATATAGATTAAATTTTGGTTGAGGATGAAAATGTTGGTACAAAAGATTCCAATAATCAAAAGGAACTAGAAAGGGAGAATATTTCTATCTCTGATAAGAAATTGGATTCTTGGAAGAGGAAAACAAGAGAGGTTCCTAAGGAGAAAGAGAAGGAGACTTAAATTAATCAATCCTATAACCAAAATGAAAATTTCAAAAAAATTATTTGACTCTTTGAAAGGTAAATAGAGGACAGATAAGATGGAGGAATAATTTGCTTTGAAAAAATCAATCATAAGATGTTTCATGAGGGAGATAACTAAGCTTAAAGGTAAGGTAATAAATTTGTAGTAGGAGAATGAAATACTGGCTCAATATATTCTTGATAATGATCTAAATTGAAAAATCCAAGGTCTATAAGAGAAGGTTAGTCTACTTGAAAATTGAAATGGAAAACTCAAAAATAATATTAGCTTTCTGGTGAACTATAGCAAGGTGGCTATGTACAAAGGAATCCAAAATGTGGAAAACTTGAGGGCTCATTTTAGTGACCTATTTGATACAAGGACTCTAGTTTAAGGCAAACGTAAATAAATCCAATGTAGTGAGTTCCATACATTTGTTGATAAGGAAAAGCTAATTTTTAAATAGATTCAAAATTAAAATGGATGAAAATTTGTTGGGAATATGTATCAAAAAATTTGGATATGGAGTACATTTATGGATTTCCTCTAGATTATTTTGGCATCTAGAGTTCTTTGTCTATTTTTAAGCTATCTTTTGGTAATTTTGTTATTGTTTTTGTATCTTTTTTTTTTGTGTGTCTCTTTTAAGGACTTGGTGTGTCCTTTGGTACCTTTTTGTTTATGCTTCTCCTAGGGTTTGGGGACCTAGTCAAACCCCCTCTTTCACCTTAAAAAAAAATTATAATTTGAGTTCTAAAAAAATGAACACATCTAAACATTTTTCTCTAAAAATTAGACACTTATGACATCCCTATTTGATCTTTATCTTTGTAAACTAAAAACTTCAGATTAATAATAAGCACTTTATATTAGTTGAGTCTACAAGACATTCCTCCATAGAGAAATATCATTTCACATAGCCATTTTAAAGTATCAATATGAAGTGTATAAATGAGTAGGAAATGATCTAGACCATAGTGATCAATCCAAGAGAGAGAACCGACATCAAGAACTTGTAACACAATTTCTAGGAATAAATAATAGTTTTATTCAACACTGGTCCATAATAATATATTATACTAATATATTCTTAGCAAGAAATCTATTAGATTGATGGAATAATAATGCAAATAGTTTTTTAAGTAAAAAACAAACTTTTTTTCATACATATACAAATAGAGAAAATTGAATATATTTAGTTTTCAATAGTTACGTGCAACCAAATTTTGTTGAGATTATCTCAACATTAAAACAACTCAATTACCTAGGTAACTAATATGTACCCTCGGTGGTAAATAACTTACCATAGTTAAAAGCATACTACTTAGGTAAGCTTATACACACATTATTATAACACCCTCCTATAAGTGAAACATAGGGAGTATGAACCAAAAATGGGTCCTAACTACTAAGTTTGATAAGGTACCCATGTACAAACCAATCAAAAACATAATAAAATGAAGGTGGGAATTCAAGGGAAATCCTTCCCAAGTATAACTTCCTTCATCCCAATCATCTCTCATAACTAAAGATAATGAGTAGAAGCTAAAGGTTTAGTGAAGATGTCATCAATCTACTCAGTAGTAGGCAAAAACTCTAGAGAAATAAATCCATCCTAAATGATATATCAAATGAAGTGCATGTGAATATCAATGTATTGGTGCACTGATTCTCAATAAGATTACATGAAATAGAAATCACAATTTGGTTATCACACCAAAGAATAGTAAAACCCTGCTATGTGAAACCAAACTCTCCAAGAAACTTTCAAAGCTAAAGGATCTCTTAATTGGCTTTAACAATACCTCGATACTCTGCCTTAGTGGAAGATAATGCAATAGATGTCTAATTTTTGTATGACCAAGTAACTAGACCAAAACTAAGTGTGAATTCAAATCCACAAGTGGATTTGTGAGTGTCAACATCACTAGCCCAATCTCAGTTAGTGTATCCAACAAGATGTAGATAAATTTATGGTGTGCATTGAATACCAAAGTGTGTGGTGCCCCAAATGTATCATAAAATATGCTTAGCTACTAACTAATTACTCTCATGAAGATCATGTGAAAACTGATAGATAGGGTTCATATCAAATGTAATTTTAGGACATGTCTGAATAAAATATGAAATACTAGCTATAATTTATCGATATAATGTTGAATCAATAAGAGGAGTCATGCAAGTGGTAGATAACACAACAACTAACTAATATGGAGTAAGGGCAGGTTTACAATCAGCCATGCCAAACCTATAAATAATACCTATTTCATACTTAGGTTATCTAAATGGAGATACCCTTAGAAGACTAATGAACTTGAAGACCAAGAAAATAATACATAAGTCCCAGATTTGTCATGTCAAACCTATCTAGAAAATTTTCCTTGATGTCCTATGACAAGGAGTCTACAATATGAATGAGGATAAGGTCATCAACATAAAAAACTAATATCATAATATCCTCACCTTATTTTAGGATATACACATTGTAATTTGACTCACAATGATGGAAATTAGAACTCAAAAGAAAAGAGTCCATCTTCTCATACCAAGCTTGAAGAGCTTGTTTGAGACCATAAAGAGAATGATGGAGTCTAAAAACTAATGATGATTCTTGTACAAATCTTGGAGGCTACTCCATATATATCTCCTCCTAGAGATCTCCATGTAATAAGGCATTCTTTACATTCATCTAAAAATCTAACCAATGATGTGAAGCAACAAGATAAAGTACAAGCCTAATGGAATCCATCTTAGCTACAGGGGCAAAGGTTTTAGAGTAATCTACTCCATCAACCTATGAAAAACCTTTGGCTACTAATCTAGATTTATACTTATAAATTAACCCATTTATATCATATTTGGTCTTAAAGACCCATTTACATCTTATAATTTTTGTTCCCTTAGGAAGAGGAACAAGATCCCATGTATTGTTCTTAATCAATGACGAATAATCATCTTACATAGTATCATCCCACTCATGTTTACCAATGGCCTTAGAAAATAATATTGGATCATCAGTAACAAATTTTCCCATAAGAAAAAACTAGATATCTATGAATGAGTGTGATGAGAGTCAGATGGATCACCAATAAAATAACCAACTATCTAAAGAGTACTCTATTCCCACTTAGGCATAGAGGATGAACTAGATGGATATGGTGGTTGAATAGGTGCAACATCAAAAACATCCTCATCATGATCAATAGAAATCAAATCCTCACTATCATCTATAGAAGAGGAAGGAGGAGGAGAAAAAGAAGAAGTATAAGATGTAGACTCCTATGGAGTGGGTATCTCATCAACATGTACATCCCATTGAAATAATACATTATGTTAGATAGGATCAAAAAGTCATTAATCTTTTACATCTTCACAATAGCCAACAAAAATAAGTGGTTATATTTTCTTCTCTAATTCTTTCCATTTGTCATCTAGAGAAAATGTCCATGCCTGACTACCAATGACATGAAAATATGAAATATCAAGCTTGATCCCAGACCAAGATTCTTCAAGCATCATATTCTTCATAGCTTTTGTGAGGCATGCAATTTTGAATATAGTTTGCACATTTGTTATTTTAGCCCAATATTATGAACCCAAATTTTTATAATGAATCATGAAATTTTCCATCTCTTTCAATGTTTGATTCTTCATCTCTACTACACCATTTTTTTGGGTAATTTATGGTACAATGAACTAATGTTGAATGCCAAGCTCGCTATAGAAATCTGAAAAAGCATTACTATCATATTCCCCCATTATCAATCTATAGCTTCTTGAGAGGAAGAGATTATTGTTTTTCAACAAAGGATTTAAAATACTTGAAGGTCTCAAATACTTCACTTTTCAACTTGAGAAAAAAATCCAAGTTTTATGAGTGAAATCATCAATGAATGTGAATACTTATTTTGCCTTTGAAAAAGAAAGAGTTGGAAAAGGCATCAAATCACTATGAACCAAATCTGAGGGTGTATGATCATGTGTGGCTTTACCAACTAGAAATAGATCTTGGTGTTGTTTACCAACTAGACATATAGGACATATTCCATCAATACATGATACCTTAGAAAGGCCATTTACAAGATTTTTTGTACTCATTTTCTTCATATAACCAAAACTTAGATGCCCTAGTTTTTCATGCCACCATTTTCTAAGACTATCACCATGTGCTACAAGTAGAGAAATAGAAGTCCTAGAAGAAGACTCAAGCTTATCAAAAGTGTAGAGTCTTTTAGAATTATCTACTATACCCATAACAACTATCTCACTAGGATCATTATAATCTCTTATTAAAACATCATGCGGAGTAAACTCCACATTTTTACCAATACCAGAATGACATGTTCAATACACAAAGGGAATATTAAAAGATATTTGGGGTAAAAGTAATAAATCATTAAAACATCCATCTTGTTTGATAATAGTACTTGATCCTAAAATGTTAATATGTGAAGGGTTACCCATGATAATATGTGGTGTACTAAAATTTTTAATAGAAGATAAGAGATCCTAAGAATGTGTGAGATGATGAAAGGCACCTAAGTCTAAAATACATGATCATGTGATGAAGATATATCCCTTGTTGAGAGTGATTTCCCTTTCCTTGTATAAGGTGTAGAAGATGGAAAGGGTACAAAAATATTATGTTATTTCAATGTTACCTCTAATGCTACCATCTTCTTAAAACATGTACTTTCATCATGATTAGGACCACCATAAAAGTTACAAGGACCAAAATTTTTCTTCTTTTGCTTAAAATACCTTTTATTTTTAGAAGGCTATGTAGTGGTGTCAATAGATTTATTGAAATATAGTGGCCTCTACTTTGATTTGGGTGAGGGTTTTACTTTTGAATTTTTAGCCATTAAGGTAATAGTAGAACTAGGTAGAGCATCTAGTGCCATTAGTTTAATTTGCTCTCTAGTTATTCTTTCACAAAAAACTTCAAAAGAAGGCCATTTTAATTCATCACCTAATATATCCATAATGGTATAAAAATCAAAAAAATATACACTATATAGACCTTTTAATTTTAAGAAATCATGAAGATGCACTCCTTATCATTTCTATCCTTCTCATCATATTTCAACCATGATCTAATAAACTTGAATTTTGCCAAAAATTCATAGAATGGAAATATAGTAGAGATCAAACACTTAATTATACATATAATTGCAACATTTTGAATTCATTTACTTTGCCAAATAGTTTTGTAAACTTATCCCATACCTCTTTTCGTGTTTTGGTATCTACAATATAAAATTCAAGACTATCTAAAATGTTGAGGCCAATCAATCCAAGTGCCTCATCCTGCTTGTAACCATATGCATATTTATCCATTTTAGTGGTGAAGGTCACATGTGTGTTATCATAAAAATCCTCCATAACCTTTTTGACTGAAGAAGTTTTTGCATTTTTGGCTTCCAAACATGATAATTTATGGATTTTAGCAATACAAACAATTAAGAATCCATTCTTGATGATGAATATGACATTGACAAAAAATATGTAGACATTCTACACACAACTTTCTTCAAAATAAACCCCTCTTGTTACAATTTAACGTCTCCTAATGAGATTTAGGCCCTTATAATCTTTTTTAAAATGTTATTTTTAGGTTTGTGGACAAAAAATAGCTTTGTGTAAAAAAATAAACTAATGGTATTTGACCCCAAGATCTAATACAATATCAAATCCTTAATAAAACTTTAATTACCATTTAAGCAAAGCCAATTTTGAAAACAAATATAAAAAACTATCTCTTTAAACCTTTAAAAGAGTAATTAATGAGATAAAAATTGAAATTTACCTCACATGTGGGAGAGAGAGAGAGAGAGAGGTGTTAAATAATTTACTCATCAAATATTAAGTCTATTCTCTATCAAAATTTTATGATCTGGAAATAAATTTGAAGATCTTTAATAAAGAATTATCACCTTGGACCCTTCAATTTGTTGTTTATATGGACATAAAATATGCTTTACAAACTTTGTATGAACTAATAAAAATGAAAAAATTCCTATTGGACATTAAATAAGGACATTTTTTATTCAATATCATATTTTTTATTTGAATTTTGAGCTATGTACGACCCTCAACTAATAGAAAACCATATAGCTATCATGAAGGAAAAACAGACTACAAAACCCAGATTGAAGGAGGCAAAAGAGTTGTAAGTCCTATATTTTGGTCATGTGAACTAGGATGGGATGAAATTATATTGATTTGGATTCCATGAATAGGACTTATGATTTTATTACTGTACACTTACAGATTTTTATGACCAAAAATTGTTCTGCTACCTAAAGCTGCCAAAAAAGCTAGATTGCAAGTTTTTACCTAGAAGAGTTGTATGAACTACTTATAATGGAAAAATTCCAATTGGATTGGAATAATTTATTTATTTCCCTCAATATTTATTTTTTACTTGTAAAAAATGACAAATGTAAGGCATGGAATTTAATATAAAAGTACAAATATTTGTAAAAAACATGCATAAAATGAACCAAAATTTTGAGATAATAATCAAAATTGATAACAAAGATAGAAATAATGTCTTATGATATGTTAATTAATATAATTTTTTAAATAATTTATGTAATAATATTGATCTGGGCACCAATTTAGGTGACAATTCGGGTGACAGTTCCACCCCAATCGATGACAGAACTTTCGGGAGCCATAACTTTTGCACTGTAGCTCCAATTGACTCACCATTTGAACCGTTGGAAATATAAGAATGAGGAGAACGTCATGAAATGTCATGATATCTTCTCAATGAAGTTTTACCCTCAAAAACCCAATGGAAGTGCCTCAAATTTCAATTTTAGTAGTGCAGTCTAAAAAGAGTAAGTTTCTAAAAATAGTAATTCCTTGAATTCTGACCCACATCAAGAACCTACAACATAAATTCTAGGTATAAATAATAGTTTTTTTAAACACATCCATAATAATATCTGATACCAATATATTTTCAAAAATCAATCTATTATATTGATGGAATAAATAATCCAAATAGTTTGTTAAGTAAAAAACAAACTATTTGTCATACTATACAAATAGAGAAAACTGAATATATTTAGTTTTTAACAGTTACGTGCAACCAAATATTGTTGAGAATATCTCAAAATTAAAACAAATAAATTACCTAAGTAACTAATATCTACCCTAAGTAATAAATAACTTACCATAGGTAAAAACATACTACCTAGGTAAGCTTACACACACATTATTCTAACCCAAAGAAACATGAAAAATTGGGATACAACATGGAAGTGACACCTATTATGATATCACTACATGGAGAGAAATAAATAAGAAGTGAAATATAAATTATGGTCTAATAAAATGACACAAAAATGATCAAAAGTGTCATAATTTATTTACATGGATAACTTTATAAAAAAATAGGGGAATTATGTTTGAATATCTCACGATTAGATGTAAAATAGATAAATCTTAAGTCATGAATCACCTTAAAAAATTAATTCAGAGAATATCAATGAGTACCATCTTCTATGACTATGAACTTTAAGATTAATACATTCATACAAATATTATTGCATTAAATTTGTTGAATCCTAAACACTTTAAGGATAATTAAACACTTGTGAGTCCCCAATAATTTAAAACATGTCTTAACATAATTTTAAATATAACTAAGACATCCAAAGGTAAAATATAAATCATAAATTGATATAAAGTTTAGAATGAATTAAAAGTGGAAAAATATAAAATCATGAGGAAAATATAAAATGTAGATGTTGGAGATAAAACATGAACAAAAATTTCATGAGGATGTGTTTTAACCTTTTGGGACTTAGTGAATGTAAATCTTATGATATTAAAGAGTTGAGAATAATAAATTAAGGTAGAAATATGTAACAAATACAATCACTGATTTGTTATAGAATTGACTTACTTTGACCTTTCTAAAAATAACAATAAATAATAAAAATAAGAACTTAGCTAGAAAATGATTGAGATGGATGATCTAGAGATAGAAAACTAAGGTATAGATTGGTCTAAGTGTTATAAATAATATCTAAATGTCAAAATCCCTCCTATATAGTAACACCCTAATTGGACAATAGTGTCATGTCGCATTATTGTCTATATTTTGGCAATAGTGTCCTCTATGTAAGATTGTCCCAAGCTTTTAGGTGCACCTATGTATAAATATGTAATGTTTGTTCCTATGTGTATGAGTTCTAAACACATATATATGGCTTATTTCGAATTAATTTATGAGAAAACATTAATACTCCATGTTATTAAGGCATCCAGATGATACAAGCTAAAAAGAGTTTTTGTTAGTGGGGTAGACTAGACATCCTCAACACCCCAATGTGATGAGAGATTCCTACATACCAATACTCTGAAGAGGAATCAAGATTGATATAGTTATCCCCACCTAAGTGATGGTTCAAGTGCAAGTGAATCTATTATTATAGTTGAATTGAGTGATTTTAATTTTCTTGAGACTAAAAATTTGAGCTATCTAAGCTTAGGAATGTTGTAAATGGTAATATGTAGAAGTAGGGTAGACTAGGGATTGATAACATTAATTGTGCACAACTTGTTCTAAATTTGCATATGTAATTTACATGTAATTTCCATATAGTGGTTAAAGGGATAAAATTCATGTCTATATATTGTCCTAGTGCCTATGTGGGTGCTAAAATAGGTCTAGGTTGAACCTAGGAGGTCTAAGATTTGAAAAGATATCCATTTATGAAAATAGGATGAAAATAGGATGGAAATGATAGTAGATCCATTATTGTGACACTATCACCATGTGGTACTATTTTCCCTATTATGGTGATAGTGTCTAGGTAGCATAAACCTAAGCATGAAGGGCCAAGATATAAGAATGAGGGTTTGAGACTAATTTATGGATGACTAAGGATGTATGTGGCCCACAAAAAGGTTAGATAAGTTTGAAACAGGCTCTAAGATAGGTCTAGGGCTAAACTAAGGATATGTGGTCATAAGTATCACTCTTAGCACTCAAGTGTCACTTTTAGGTGATTACATCCCCCCCCTTTATTCTAGAAATGTAGCAAAGTAAAATGAATAAGATAAAGATAAAATAAGTGTACCTAGAATTACCTAAGAAGTGAAGCTACTAGGTCTAGATCTAAGTATGTGAAGCATGATTCATTACGTGTTGTACAAGTGAAACATAAATAAATCAATACTTACTTAATACATATCAAAATCAAAGACAAAAAAAGGTAAATAAGTGAAATTAAGTAAAATTGAATAAAGATATAAGAGAGAGGAAAGGAAAGAATACACTTCATTGGGTACAATAACCAAAGCATAAACTTGGTGACAAATTGTGTGTGCATATATATAGTGATCAATCAATTAATAACTTAGACAAAGATGATGTCTTGCTCAATCCTCATGTGTGTGTGGCTCAAGAACTTAATCGAGTTTTGAATCTATCATTTCCCACCCCTTCTTGATGGATCATAACCTATGAATATCTTGGATTGGAGTGATGGTATGTATAACCCTCTCATGTAGGTGGATCAATAACTCAAGTATATTATGACTCCATTATTTCCTACCCATGTCTAGTATATGCATCTAAAATTGAAACCATGCATTTTAACTATAAATGTCTAACTAGAAATGTTAGCTCTATGGTCACTCTAGTATATTAGGTAGCTCTACACCACTAATGAATGCCAACCACTATATATGGAGTAAGGCATTAAACTAGTGTGTAACCTATAATATGATGTCTAATGATACAATTTAGAGAATGACATGAAATTTGTCATTTCATCTAATCAATTGGTGTGTAAGTGATCTTATGAAAATAATGTGCCATGCACATGCCCCCAAATATGATGTCTAAGCATATGTATTCTATACTGAGTTATAATAATCTATATATAAGTGTCATAACTATAAATTATAATGGCCATGTTGTTTATTATGCCCCTAATATCAACAAACTAATATGAATCTAAGCTAAACTGATCCAAAATAGGCAAATTGGTAACTGAACCTATGAAAACCAAGACTATACCTACTATACTTTTGTGGCCAATCTATTTTTTTATAAAAATAAGTCTACTAAATAGTATCACTATATCTTATATAGTAGTGACATGTCGTATTAGTGTGTTAGTTAGATGATAATGTTTTATTTCTCTAATTTTTATGCAACTATACAGATCTTTATGTCACTATTTCCCACTATGTTACCTGAGTCTAATTTATGTAATTTGAGCTTATGTGCTAAAAAATATATTATGAGTACATTATGGGAGCATGATCTCTATGAAAAATCTTTATGAATTCCCCCTCATTTGATTGGAGTTGTTGAACTTGTGTAATAATAGTCCTCAAAATAAAAATATCTACAAGATGTGTGTTAGTTGGAGCATATATGATATCTACATAATAATCCAATATAATGCACACATATAACATCATAATGTAAGATAATATGAGCATAATTTTTTAATGTGTAATGTATGTTATGTATAACATTCACAAGGCTATCAATATAGATATAATAATGTATGTAACAATCAATCTATGTATTAACTAATTGGCTACCTATGGGTATGGGGCATGATGTCAATCATGACACCCAAGTAGGAATGGTAGATGCATGAGGTCCCTCATGGAATATAAAATTGGAGAGTGTAAAAATTAATATATAAGTGTCATGGCCATAATACATATAAAAAAACATACATACAACACACACAAGGTGTACAAAGTAGGCCAGGGGGCCACAATAAAAGGGACATGGGCACATGTCACTAAATCCAATAAAAAAAATACATACAAGGACATGTTCAAATATCGCCATACACAAGGAAGCAAGTTTTCTTATATCTATGTATAAGGACAAAATCAAATGTCTACATACAAGAATAGGAAGGCACACACAAGGACATGAACACATATCCAAAGAATACATACTATGAAATGAAGTGGCATATATCTAAAGATCAATGACATATTCAAATACCCTTGAATAGAAGAAGCATAAAGATACAATCAAGTCTAAATTAGGAAATATAGAAATAAAAATATGCATGAACATTTAATAAAAATCTATGTAAGAGCCAAGATGTACATATATTGAGTCTAAAGCAGTAATATCTAGAAAAAAATATATAAGTGTAGTACGATCAATATCAAGATATAACAATGCTAAAATGTGATGTAGAGTATGGTCAAATATAACCTAGTAATTTAAACTATGTATAAGGTGTGCCCAAATGGGTGAATGTGTCAAGTGAAGACCTTGTGTATTAGTGTATATGCCCTAGTGGGTAGATAATAGTAAATCTAGATTGGTGTAGTGGATTGAGTCCTATAGTAATATACAAGCACTCAAAAAGAACAAGTGAAGCATTTATGTATGATAAAACTGACTATACTAAGATAGCTAACATATGTAGTGTCTATAAAATATAAGAGATGCAAACATGGTAATGCATACAATATATAATTTTGTGTTTTCTATGTAAATATTTGAATGTTTTTGTGTTTTTTGAAATATTATATTTGCTTATATATTTTATGGATATAAGATATGTACAAGTAACATGAAAATGAAACTATAAACAAGGAGTAATAAATATGTAAAGTATGTACAAGTAGGGAGGAACAATACTAACCAATGAGCCTCATGGGAGACTCATTATCACTATGGCCTATATCAAAATTAGGAATGGTAATATTTCATGAAGTGTGATTGTTATGCTGGAGTTGAATGGTGTTATAATTGAATCTGGGTATCATCCATCATCAAAATCATAATAATCATAATAACTATCATTCTAGAGGGAATTTCTTCATACTATGCATTTGACCATTTTGAATTATGATTTTGAATATCGATTGTGATTATACCCTTTAAAAACTATGCTTATTATAGACATATGGTGTTGTGGAGGCTCTTTTGCTAGAAAGCCTTTTTTTTAGAATGCTTGTTGGATTAACATGATTTTGACTTTAAAACATAAGTTCTTGAATTTTTGCATTGATAAATTATATATTAGTGATCTACCTTAGGATGTTCAATAAATCCCAAATCTTGTTCACCAACATTATCAATTACTAGAACAGAAATGATGTCTTGAGCCTGCTTGCCCAAATCTTGTTGACCAACATTATCAATCAAACTATTGTAGTTATTTTTGACCAAACCCATACTAATTTTAAAATTTATCCTCATTTTATAGAGGTAGATTTACATCTTTTACTTTATTTACATGTGCTTTTGGTACTATTTATTGCTATGATTGTGCTTTTTGAACCTTTTATTGTTCTGAGTTATGCTTTGGTAACCACTTTTATACTATTTATAAAGTTAACCCTTTTTAAATTTATATATGTGCCATTGTATATTGTTTGGATGATGTGTATCCATTATTTTTTTTATTTTCCTTTTCAATACTAAACATGAATCAGTGTGGTGCCCATGTATTCTATGATATGCACAATAATATTTCAATCTCCTCACTAGGTGTAGGGGAGGTAGGTTGTTCAAATTAGCTTTAATTATTTCCCTTAGTATCTCACTTGAATTCCTATTATACCCTTTTAATATTTTTGAATCACTTATAATAGATGCATTCTATTATACTTTATTATTTGGATATGAAAGAGTGATAGGAATAACTTTTCTATGTGTAGATGCATATACATGGTTTACACTAGCATATTCTAAAGTCTATGTAATTGTAATGTGATTTGAAAATAATGTGTCCTTTTCAATTAATAGATGATTTTGATTCTATAATTATTATATTATCTTTCACATCCTAATAATTTTATCCCTTAGATTCTCACAAGTGTAAACCTTGGTTGCTTCTAATTAAACATTAGACACACACCCTATAGGGAAGAGGTGTAGGTAAGATAAATATGGGAATTAGTAACAATAGTATAGGATAATTTATCTCATATAGGATTGATAATTTGGACCTATTTAGAGAGAAATTATCTATCACCCTCATGTATATGAGGAGGATAAGTATATTCTTTCTTGTGCATAAGATACGACATTGAAATTTGAAACATAGTTTTTAGTTTATGTGCTAAATCCTCTACGTGTGTAAGGGTTTTCTTGTTAATGGAATTTTACATAATATAAAGATAAAATGATATAAAAAGTGACATATATTTTAATATATTTAAATCATAATATACATATGTGTTTATGTCATTTTTGAGTTCATTCGAAATGAAAGGAAACAAACATGCAAGAGAAGCTAGAAAAAATTGCATCAAAAAGTAATTAACTTCATGTGTCATTATTATCATGATTATATGAAATATAAATATAGATGAGATCTTATAAGGACATAAATATAAACCTTAGGGTTATCTATGGTTAGGGTTTGTGTAATATTAGAAGTCAGGTTCACCAAATGTTTTAACCTTTTAATAATTAGTGAATGTAAATCCTATGTTAAAGGGTTGAGTATAGTAAATAAAGGTATAAATATGAAATAAATATAGCCATTAATATTTTAAAAATTTACTTAACTTGACATCTCTAAAAATAGGAATAAATAATAAAAATAAGAAATTAGCTAGAAAATGACTGAGACAGATGATATGGAGACTAAAAAATGAGGTAAAGTCTTATCTAAATGTTGAAAATAGGATCGAGGTGTCAAAATCTCTCCTATATAGTAGTAACCTAATTATATCATATCAACATGTGGCATTAGTTTCCTCTATTTAAGAATATATAGAGCTTTTAGATGCACCTATGTCTGGATCTATAAGGTTTGTTCCTACATGGATGATTTTTAAAACCCTATATATGGCATGTTTTAATTGAATTTTTGAATAAAACCTATTCCACCATGTTGTTAGGGAATTTAATTGATATAAGCTAAAAAGTGTGTTTTTTAGTGGGGTAGACATCTTCAACACCCCACTATGATGAGATTTACCTACATACCAATACTCTGAAGAGGTATTAATCCCAATGTAGTTCTCCCCACCTAATGTTTGGTGAAAGTGCAAGTGGAGATAGTATGATAGTTGACTTGAGTGACTTTAATGTGTTTGAGACTAGAAATATAAGTAATCTAAGCTTAGGAATGGTGTAGATGGAAGTACATAGAAGTAACATAAAATAGGTATTGATAACCTTAAATGTGCACAACTTATTCTAAGTTTACATATGTAATTTTCATCTGATTTCCATATAGTGGTTAGAGGGATAAAATTCATGTATATATTGTTTTGGTGCTTATATAGGTGCTAAAAGAGGTCTAGGTCAACCCTAGGAATTCTAAAATTTAAAAAGATGTTCATTTGTAAAAATATGAGGGAAAATATTATAACACCATTATTGGAACACTAGCACCATGTGGTGATAATATCCCTATTATGGCACTAGTGTCCAATTGGTATAACCATAGGCACAAAGGGTCAGGATGCAAGAATGAGGGTTTGGTACTACTTTAGGGATGTTTGTGGCCTACCTAGAGGTTGGATAAGTGTGAAAAGAGGCTCTTAGATAGGTATAGGGATAATATAGGGATAGGTGGTCTAAAGCATCACTCTTATCACTCAAGTGTCAAATTTAGGTGATTACAAGATACATCATATGTTGGATTGATATGGAATTTTTAACAATTAGAGAAAAAAATATAAATTTGAGATGTTAAAATAAAATAGATAACCCAATATTTAATTATTTTTACCATTTCAATTTGTCCCTAAGATATTGAGAGTGAAAATAATATTATAATAGTACATTTTATATTTGGATAGGCTAATAAAACATAGATATTTTACCAAATGCCTATGATGTCCATTACAAATTAAAAATATGGATATGAAATTGAAACTCATTATTTAGAAAATGATCATGTCATCTCTACAATTAGAAGCATGGATATCAAAATGGGCTATATATTTTTGGTGATTTAGGTGTAATATTTCACCTAGGATGGTCCTACATCAAATACACAAAGTAACAAAAAGACATTTGAGATCTACATCACATGGAATTTATGAATAATGGATCCCTAATCCTGATTACTATCCACTTTTAATTCCTCATTCTTAATATATTTTACCAATGATCTACCATATACTTAAATATATCTCTTTATTACTTGTGTATATTATAAAATAGTTGGATTGTATCATGTATAATACTTTTCCTTCCCTTTACATCTTATAACCACACATTCACCAAAAGGATGCAATTATTCATCTTTTTTATTTTTTATATCTTTGTCCACAAACATTTCATTATTATCTTGAAGTATATTTTTTTACACTAAATAATTTTGGAATTTTTTATTAGATAAGGTTTAAAAGTGGGATAATGTCTCATACCCATACAAAATAGGGTAGAATATGTTCAATGGAAAATGAGAGAAATAAAAATACAACTAGAAGCCACAAGGGATACAAATGATAAGGATCCTTTAACTAAAATTTAGCCAATAATTGAGAAAAAATATAGAAAAAAGACAATAAAAAATATGAAGGACTAATGGTTAGATTCCTAAGATTATGAGTAGAAAAAAACTTGTTTTTGGAGTTTTTCTTCTCTTTCTTCTTACCTTTGGTTCTCTTACTCAGGCCCTGGGAAGAGTCTTCAACCATGCTTTTCCTTTTTCTATCCAGAGTCTTTTCCTCCCCTTTCTCCTATTTATTCTTCCCTTGATCCTTTTTCACATCCCTTTTTTACTCATTTTTCCTTTTTTTACTAAGTGTAGTCATACTTATCTCCCCAACCTCTTCATTACCTTCCACCTTTCCTCTACCAACTATAGTTTTAACATCCTTAGAAAAGATCATAGTTTTTAATCTATTTATCTCATCAACTAATTTAGAACAAAGTAGATGTTATATATCTAACTTCATATGGATACTTTACATATTACTATCCACCTCAACAAACTAATTACTCCTTGGGGTTTGGTGAGGAAGGCTTCCAATCAACTTGATGACCTGGATGTTGTAATCAAAACTATTAATATGTGATAATTTTCTAAAATCCTCCTAACCCATATAAATCAAAAGAGTATTTCAATTACCCCCTATTTGATTCATCTTCACTATCATCCTCAAAATCTTCCCTCTCAATAGGGATGTCAATAGATTCAATTATGTCTTTCCCCCATAAGGGTTCCCCCTCTCTTTATTATAAGTTGTATAAACCTCTAGTGGAAGAGGTCAAATGATGGATTATCCTGAAAGGATAAGACTAACGCTTCCAAATATTTTATAAGGAAAAAGGGAAGTCTTATCATATTCCCCTTAAAGTGGTTCATCAAAAATAAGTGGTGGGAAAATATGATCATATGCTTATTCTTGAGGGTGATATACCTAATGATTTGGAGGCATATCTATGTCCACTTCTTAGGCAATTCAACTATGGGGAATCCTTTTTGGGATAAGGGGATTGATTTATTAGTTTTTTAAAAAACTCTTCTTATCCTTAAAGTCTTTTTCACCATTACAACTCATACCATGATTTTCATGGATGATTTCTTTAGAGATGGTGATGTTGAGGCCTTACATTCTGACCATTTAATCCTCCCAATCTATAACAAAGTATCTATAAATGGGCAAGTCATGCTCATTATTATTTTCATATAGATCATTAAACCTCCTCTAGAAATCCTCTTCCATACATCTAGATCTTCCGTTTCCTCCACATAGGATATTGGCTCCACCCTATCTCTATCATCTCCCATAGTCTACTTAGTCTCACCACTCAGGAGTCTACAAATGTTAACTATTATATCTAGTTCTAAGGAGCCATTTTTAGGAAAATAACAACTTTTATTACTTTGGTTGGCCTAAATTTTCTCATGATTCACAATAATAGCCCTTATGTGGTAATGATTAAACTGCTTATCTCTTTGGTATTTGTCTAGTGTGAGATAAATCATGAGTATAAATGTCATATTATCATGCACATGGGAGGTGGATCCATTATTTTTGAATGATCAAGGTGATGTTATTTAAGATGATTTCATCCTTTGACCATAATTTAAATACATCAATATGAACCCTCATATTCACCATTCAATTTTCTCCCTCACTCCCTTCTCCTTATGTGTGGGAAATAAAGAATCCTTTGATATGGGGAAGAAGAATATTTACATCCTCCATTAAATTTATGATGGTATAAGAGGGGACATATTTGTTGATCAAGAAATTAATGATATTGAGGGAATCATCTTCAATCGAAAGATGTTCAATACCTAAGTTAACTACTAATTAAATACCCCACTTACCACTGAAGCTTTGGAAACATGATTGGTTTGGTTCCCTAAGGGTCCTACATAGGTATCTAGTAGATTAACATTTGCATCCATTATGAGTACCCTATTGGTACTAGGTTTCCTTTTATCACATATTTAAAATTCAAATTAAACCAAGATCTATGAGGGGGGATCCATTTAACTAGGGACCTATTCACCTTATGCTTCTATGCATGAGTTGGGATTAGAAGGTCCCATGATGTGAGGATGGGATATATTTTAGCATGGGATTCTTTGAAGTTGTAGTAAAAAGAGGTCTAGTTCTCCTTGATAGCTGAGAGGATCCTTTTTGAGGTAGAGGAGAGGAAATGTGCCTTATTATTAAAAATACAAGATTTTATTGTCTTCCCTATTCCCTAAAATATATTTAGAAGGGAGAGTTCCCAAATAAAATTCAAGGATGGGTATCCCCAATGGGGTTTAATTTGGATGATAATATCATAGACCATGGTGTGTTTGACCTAGGAGAGGTTTAACTTCAATAAGAAAAATTCAATAATGGCTTGATCAAAAGGACAATGTAGGAATAAGTGGGAGATGGATTCAGCCTCATTCTTATAGAGGGAGCACCTATTTGGGATGGGGAGATCCCTTGTATCTAAATTATCCATGATAAATATTTTATTTTGGGTTATCAACCAAAATAAAATATTGACCTTAGGAGTAAGGTTATTAATCTATAGATTCTCTTAGTCCTCAGCCAATTCCTCTTGATCCAAGTTGACCAGATAACCTTATTTAACCAAAAATACACCACTTGGGTCAACTGTCCAAATGAGTTCATACTCTCTAAATAAATAACTAATATGAAAAATCTAAAGTTTATAGTTGAGATCATTGAGGATAAAATAGTCCTGGCTGTTGATTCCCCTCATGGATAAGTTTCTAGTTTTTCCTACCATCTTCTTCCTCCCAGTATTCATTTAATTTTGATATAATTTCCTCCTTAAAGATGTGACTGAGAGATTCATAGGTGGGAGGGGACACAAGGTAGAGATGGTATAACCAAGGATCATCCCAAAAATAAAATTTATTCCCTTTTTCAATGTTCCACTTGGTTCCTTTCTTTAGATATTTTTTCACTTGTTGAGAGTTTTCCAAAATGTTAATCCATTTTAAGGGCCTTATTATTAAAGGAACATAGTTCCTTCTCTTAATCCCAATATTTGGATCTTATTATTTTTGTACATCAGTTGTCTTCCTTTATAAATTTTTATCCTTATTTCACCAGAAGGGCTTGGTTCATCTGATTCACCATCCTTAGTTTAAGTCCACCTCTTATTTTAAGAAGGCATGTTTTTTGCATGAAATGAGAGAATTTGAATTTATCTCTAACTCCCGTATATAGAAATATTTTTATAATTTTTTTCTATTTCGTCAAATATTTTACCTAAGATAGCAAAAAGGGACATGAAACTAGTATGCTCCAAAGGGAATTTTTGAGAAGCTGAAGCCTACCTTCTTGCGATAGAAGTTTTCCTTTCCAACTAGCCAAACTTTTTAAGATTTTATTGATCAAGGGATTATAGTACTCAATTTTCATTCTATTGTTTAAAATGGGAAGTCCTAAGTAAGAATATATAATATTTCTTATTATCTTTAAAATTTTATTTTTTAGGCTTTTAGGGGTGTTGATGAAAAAGAGGCTATTTTTCTAAAAGTTAACACATTTACTAGTGATATATTCATATCCTTTGATGATTTTATTGCAATATTTTACTTCAACTACTGAGGCTTCCCCCATCATCATGGTATCATTAATGAACTATTAATATGTAATTGGGGTGGTGTTAGGAACCACTTTATTCCTTTGATGAGTATTATGTATCTATCTTTCTCTATGATTCTCCTCAAGGTTTCTACCATCAATATAAAGAGATGGGGAGATAGATTATATCCTTTTTTTAAACCTCTCCTATTAGGGAAAAATCCTTGAGTAACCCCATTGATGATGATCAAGAACATGGGGGAAGATATTCATGTAGAGATGGGACCTCTGGCCACATAATTGAAACCAAATTTATCTAGAACTTTGTCAAGTAAGCTCTAGGAGACCCTATTGTAATAATTTTTCATGTCAAGTTTGAGGACCATTCCATTCCTATTTGAATTATAAACTGAGTGGAGAGTTTCATGAGATATGTTGACACTATCTATGATTTTTATTTTGAAGATGAAAGTTCCATGTTGTTCTAAAATGATCTTATCTAAGATAATTTGTAGTTTTAGGGCCAAATATTTGGTACATAATTTGTAAAATGTGGTGAAGAGATTGATTGGTCTAAAATCCTTCAATTGGTTTACTCCCATTTTCTTGAGAATTAAAACTAGGAAGGTGTTGTTTAACTCGTATAAAATAGTATCATATTTAAAAAATTCAAATACAATCACATGCACTTCCTATTGGATAATTTCCTAATATTGTTGGAAGAATAGTGGGGAAAACTATTAGGTACTAGGGATTTATCCCCTTCCATGGAAAATATGATAATTTTGGCATCCTCAAGGGAGGGAGGGATGATAATGTTGGAATTTTTATCCTGGGAAATGAATCTTGAAAGGAGACTCAAAATCTAAGCTTTTAAGTCCTCATTTTAGGGGGAAGAATAGGAAAGGAGGTTCCTAAAGAATTTTATAATTTACTATTCAATTTATTTTTCCTCATTTTAAATCACACCATCTTCCACCAAAACTTCATGAATTTTGTTCATGTTGTAGTTCTTTGAAGTTGACAAGTGGAAGAACTTAATGTTTCTATCCTCTTTCTTTAGCTAGGTGCATTTTGATTTCTACCTCCAACAGGTTTCTTATTTATCTTTGAGGTTGTTTTAGGTGATTAATAGGTCCTTTTCCATCACTTGGAGGAAGACATTTTATCTTGTGAAGTTTATTTATTCCTCTATCTTACTTAAATCTTCCTCAATTTCATTCTTCTAAATAAATATGTTCCCAAACACTTCTTTATTCTAATTTTTTATATTCTTTTTAACATGCTTAGTTTCATTGCAAGAATATACATGTTTGATCCTAAAATTTGTTCTTATCTCCATTACTTAATTGATTTTGTCATATTTGGGTGGGAAATCCATATTTTTTTAAACCAAAAAGATATGTTTTTTATCTTTGACATTTTCTCCCCTACAAAAATCAATGGGTTATGGTCTGATCCTATTCTAGGTGGGGAGGTGAGAGTGTTGTTGTATTGGATATCCTTCTTCATTGAAACTAGAAACATATTCAATATTACTTGGATAAGGTTATCCCCTAATACTCTAATAAACCATGTGAATAAATTACCTTTTAATTACACATCCATTTGCCCTACTTCAACTATGAATTCATTTAGGTTTGTCATGTTGTTAGTGTAAGTTAGAAGTCATCCTTTCTCTTTTAAAGGTATCACATCCTAATTTATCTCTAAGATTAATAACCTATTTGATATGTGTATTTTTACAATTAATTAGTTGATTAACTAATATTTTATTATACTTTATGACATATGGTAATTATGGGACAATTATGTGATACTTAATTTGCATGATTAGTTTCCTATGAGTTAGTAGTACTTTAATATTATGTATATTTTGATCATGTTTGTTAATTATAACATATTATTTTATGGATATAATGATTTTCCAAGATAACTACCTTCATTATTATGAGGTGGATGTAGGATAAATTCTCCACTCAGATTATGATGGAGGGAGAGCATCATCAGAGAGGGTGGTTTAGATGGAGATGTTGGAGGATGCCAAAGAATGAATCTATAAACCCTTACACACACCACATTTGTATTTTATGTTGTGTGATTAACTTTTTGATAGATATTTTTAGTATGATTTGTTTTTAGTTTGAATTATTGTTGTGATATTTTGTATTTTCATAAACTAGTAGAACTTAATGATCATGTTGATTTGTTTGAAGTGATTTAGTTAATTTAGTGATGTTACGTAGCTTATCTTGATTGATGCAATTGCTTGGTTGAATGAGTGAATTAGTATATATTTTACTTGTCTTAATAACTTATTGAGTATGGTTGTATAGTATAACATTGTGATGTTAAGATGGATTCCATAATTATTGTTTGATCTTTAAGAATTAGATAATAATAATTAAATATTATTATTATAATATATATGTTTAATTCAAATGTCAAAATATATAAAAAACCATTGTTTTAAAATATCTTTGTATTTGATTAAACGATTGACCAAAGGTTGATATTCATAATATATGTTAGATTATGAAATATATTAACTATATTATTAAATGGTTTAAGGAAATAATTATGTTTACAAAGTGTGATTTATGGATGGCATTGTAACATTAAACTATAGTCTTTGAATACATATTAATATTACCATACTATATAGTTAATATGTTATTCTAGTGGTCAACTTTGCATGGAATGTTATTATTGATAGAGTTGATATTTGTTGCACAATATAGCATGAATATTATGACTTATGTTTTATTTTATTATTTTTTCAGTTTGGGAAGTTGATGAGGGAATAATGTTAAGTTAATGTTATGCATGTTTTATAAAGGATATAAAATGATTATTCTATATTATTCTAATCAGTTTTAAAAAAAAATTAGAGATGATTAGGTTTACTAACCACTCTTTAGCTTTGGATAGACATCATTTTATGAAAATCATTAAGTTTGGTTATGGCCTACATGGTGGTGAACTAAAGAAAATAGGGAGTTATGTTGAGTTATCTAGACATGCATTTATTCAGTTAATTTAAATGGTCATTAATGGAGGAAGAGGGGGTGGTAATTACTTTAATGGAAAAGAATAAAAATAATAGAGGGTTATGGGTACATGACATGGAACATGACATATAAAAAAGAATATACAAAAAGAGAAGAAGGTGATAGTTCAAAGGAAGGAAAAATGATTTTATACAGCTCCCTTGATATTTATAAATTCATAGGTAAGTTTTATAATTAAATTATAGTGTGTGAAATATTGAATGGGATTTTTAATTGTTATTGTTATTGGGTTTTCAATTTATTGAAATAAATGGAAAATTTGAAGGGATATATGTAGGTTTGTGTGGAAGGCTTGCCCTCCACATAACCATACATACATCCCGAGGTAACCTGAGGGGATTGGGTAGAGCCATAGAATTTTCCATGGATGTGTTAGGATTTTATTAAATTCTATCCTAAACTCCTCTCTCAATTCGAATAACTTTATTAAATAATAGAAGACTATATTTTGATGGGTATATACAATGTGGCATGAGCTAGTTGGTTACAATTAGTTTGTTATATACTCATTAAGGTATTTAGAATATGGATTGAAATCTTAGACTGTATGTGGATTCAACTATGTAAATCTATTTGGATTTTTGGGTATTAAAATATGATTTCCTAATTGTAAAATAAACTATGTAGTACACACACACACACACATAGGTATTTTGAAACATGGGGCTTCTAAAGGTATATATATATATATATATATATATATATATATATATATATATATATATATATATATATATATATTTTAAAGGTAGGTATATATATATATATATATATATATATATATATATATATATATATATATATATATATATAATTGGTTTCAAATGGATTTTTATACTTCAAGTTTTAACATGAATTCCATTCCTTTTAAATACGTAGGTCATAGTATTCAATATGGACCCTATTTTGAATCTATTAACCTACATATTTACTTATATGGGAATATGATAACAATATGGTTTAAGCTTCAAGCGTGGGTATGGGTTAGTGGATGAGTGAATGGTTTGTTTTTATGCTCAACTATATGCTTAAAACAAATATATACTAATGTTAATATGGCAATTAAGATTTCATTATATTCACATGATGTAAGTATGCAATTGTTAGCTTGATTTTATATTAATATTACATATTCAAAGTTAGTTCTAATTTTAAAAAGAGCCTTGCATAATTTCTAGTATGACTGGGTATACATTTTTATATTATTATGCATAAATAGGTTTATATGGTTAAGTCTATGATATTATATCAAAATACCCGATTTGGGCATAGTTTGATTGAGTGTATTTTTTGATCATATGCATTTAATGTAAATCTAAATTTAATTTGATTGGATTATATTTTTTATTAAAATTATTATTATGAATTAGTAGATATGTATTAATGGAAAATATATGTGTGAGTGAAACAAGATTATTTAGATTCATCTAGTTTAATATAAGGGCTTTGCGACTATTTTACTAGATGGATATATATACATTGAGTATATAGAGTACTCAGACATTTGAAAGTGGATGTCTTCTTTGATTATACTATATATAAAATTATATTTGTACCATATTATAATGGTATTCAAAGATGTGTGTGTGTGTGTGTGTGTGTGTGTGTGTGTGTGTGTGTGTGTGTGTGTGTGTGTGTGTGTTTGGGGTAAAGTATACAGTTGTAAATTGTGTCATAAATCTGATTTGTTTTACCATTTATGCATATATGGTGACATAATACATAATTGTATACTTTACCATGTATACATGCACACACATATTAAATTTGAATTGGTTTTACCATACATATATATATATATATATATATATATATATGGTAAAATATACATTTGTGGGCTGTGTCATAAATCTGATTTGGTTCTACCATTTATGCATATATGGTGACATAATCCACAACTGTATACTTTACCATGTACACACACACACACACACACACACACACACACACACACACACACACACACACACACACACACACACACAAAAAAATTGAATTGGTTTTACCATATATATATGTGTGTGTGTGTGTGTGTGTGTGTGTGTGTGTGTGTGTGTGTGTGTGTGTGTGTGTGTGTGTGTGTGTGTGTGTGTGTGTGTGTGTGTGTGTGTGTGTGTGTGTGTGTGCGTGCATGCACAATGGTATAGTTCTTGAAAAAATTATTGTCATTCAGTGTGTAAATGAATGATAGAATATATTTTAATGTTTATACATAAAGCATTAAAATAATTTATTTATGAGTTTAAATATAGAGCATACTAAAAATTTTGGACTGGCTTTTGTTTTAAATGTAGAATATGAACAATTATATATGCATGTGTTATAATGATTATTTTGGGGATGAAATAGCATTATAAGTTACCTTATAATATAGGTAAATGGTAGTTTTAATGTGATCATACCCATATGGTATGTTTAAGACTATTTGGATTCTATTTATTATTTAGTAATGAACTAGATGTGTGGATTAATTTCATTTCATTTGATGGGTTAAATCAATGTATTTGATATTCATGTACTTAGCATAATTTTTATTAGTTAAAGGTAAATATTTTGAATGAATCTATTGGTTTTTATATATTATTATATAATTTTACTGAATCTCACATTCATGACCCAAAATAAGTAGTGGACAGATTCGACTAAATTAATTAGTACCATCAATGCAAGATGAGGTGTAATATGATTCAGTGGTGTGTATGAAATTGATTATTCCTAGAGATCATTTATTGTTGAAAATTTTAGCTAAAGTAATGTTTTCATTAAACATTGTCATTTTATATGTTGATATAGTTTTCATATTTGTGTTATAAATTATGTATTAGATATATTTAAAATAAGGGTTCTAGTTTGTTACTCTATACTCCTGCATTATCATTATCTACCTATTCATGAAGGGAGGGCCATCCCCTTATTTGAGAGATAGTTTGGGGGATCTATGGGCCATAGTTGGTGTGTAAAAGTGATTAGATGATGCTCTCCCTCCTAGACATATTACTATAATAGGAACTACACTTGACATTAGAGATTGATACTTGAGTCGTGGAGACTCTTGAGTCGTGGAGACTATGCTCTGTGGAGCTTTGTATCATGTTTTATCATCTGTTATATTATTATGTATTACTAAAAATTTTAACTTTTATACATTATAATTATATAACAGTGGTCATAATATTGTGTTATCCATGGCTATATTTGTACTACTTCATTTATGATTAAATTTATTATTCATTATTATTCAATATTGATTCATGGTTGTTATATCTATTCATGGTGATCCTTAGCTAAGTGGATTAGTTATAAACATTTTGGTTGACTAAATTAATGTAGTTAGTTAAATATCACTAATTAGGTTTCTCATGGAAAAATCTATATGATGAATATGTGTAATTGATTTTTTTTTATAAAAATCATTAAATTCAAGTAAAACCCAATGGAGTTATTAAATTATGGTATCAAAGTTGAGGCTCAAAATCTAGGTATTAATGTGTCTATTAATGAAAACCTATTATACTAATAATCAAAAATAAAAATGGAATGTGTTATACTAGGAGGTTAGGTTACTTTGAATACCAAACCCCCTATTGATCTAAATCAATTTATTGCTGAGCAAGCTGTCAAGTTGGACCTAATCCTTGTGACCATGCAAGAGACTAGGGATCAAATAGATGCCCTAGAATAATTAGTGCATGTTCTCAAGAATAACCAAAGAGAATATTTATGACTAGGAACATCTTGAAGAGTAAATGCATGAAGAGGTTCCATAGGATGTGAGAGCATGAGCAGTTGAAGAGTTGGCATGCAACATGAAAAAGGTGAATACATCCAAGTTATATGGAGCTATTTTTGGGGATGGAGATAAAGAATGGATGAAATAAATGGAGGATTATTTTGACATTTAGAATTATTGTTAATTCATGAAAGAATTTTGGGGAGCTTATTAAATTTTTGGTGAAGTAGTAACTTAGTGGGCAAAAAATAATCTTGAGATGAACCTCGACTCAACCACCAAAACATGGGAATATTTTTTAACACTATTTAGGTCATGATAGCTTCCAAAAATATAATTCAATCAAAATATTATATATTTTTAGAATCTTAAACAAGGGGATTTGTTGTTGAATGAATACTAGGGGAAATTCACCAAGCTCCTTAATTATATACCTCAATATCAGGTGGATGAGATGTTAAGAATCAAGAAATTCATCTTGGGATTAAAACCCCAAATTGGCTATGAAGTATATATGCATGGTCCATCTACTATGGATTATGTGTTTGAGAATGTGGTCAAGAAGGAACATAAACTAAAATCTCTTACCCAAGTTAGAGATAATTTCAAAAATAAATTTAGAAGTTCTAAATTAGACTTCAAGAAGAGGAACTAGAATTAGAGGAGTAGAGACTCCAAAGGTCAACTCAAGAATTAGAGTGCCAAGTTTAACACTAGTTTAGGGAACATGAAACTTGGTAATGATTTCAAGGGTAGTTTCAATGGAAACCAATAGATTGAGAGGAAATGACCTATTAGAGGTTTTTTCATTTATAGAGGTGACCATTTTGCTCAAGAATTTCCTCAGGGTAAATCAAATAACAAGGGTCCAAAATATTAATAAGGTATGTTCCAACAATAAATTCATGTGACTATTGACAATCAATAGGTTGAGTATCAAAATTCACCCATAGAACTATTAGATATTTTGTTTGATCATATATTTTATATTTTGATTGAAATAGGATCTATAGAATGTTTTTTTACTATTAGAATGCTTAGTTTATTATCTTGAAAGATTAGAGTTATAGAAAATGCATGGTCGATACAATATGGGAATGAGTCAAAGGTCAAAGTTGATAAGTGTCTAGTCAAAGTAGAGATTAGGTAGCCTAAGTTCACTATAGTATTAGGTATTTTTGCATCACCATTGCGATAATATGTCATGATATTAAAATTCAATTATCTTGCAAATCATAAAACAAATATTGACTATTTTCTGAAGAGGGTTGAGTGTCAAGATGATTTTATAAATCAGACACAACTTCAAGGCAAGAAAAGGGAGTTGAAGCTAAGGTAGATTTCTATAATTCAACTTAAGAAAGATAAAAATAAGGCATATTAGTCATTTAGAATTAAGATAAATGAGATGAAATAATGTAAGGAACCATCTATCAAAGATTATTCTTTTTTGAGAAGCTTTCACGATGTGTTTCCATAATAATTTATACGAATACCACCTAAGCACAAGTTTGATTTATCTATTGATATCATACTTGGATCAAAAATGTAGTCTAAGGTGTTGTACAAAATGACAACCACTAATTGGTTGAGTTAAATGCATAACTTTGGGAGTTATTTTTAAATGGGCTAATTTGACCAAGTGTGTCACCATGGGGTGCACTAGTTATCTTCATCAATAATAAGGATGATACTCTTTGCCTATGTATATAATATAAGATGTTGAATAAATAAACAATCAAGAATAAATATCTATTTCCATGAATTGATGATATATTTGATCAAATGTGAGGGGAACTATCTTTTATAAGATGTAGGGTATCACCAATTAAGGGTCTATGAAGAGGATATTCTAAATAAGTGTGAGGTAGCCTTTCAAGAACTAAAAAGGAGGCTTACTTTGGCACTAGTGATAATATTTTATGATCCTAATGGTAAATTTTTAGTTATCACTAATACATCTAGGGATGAAATTAGAGGAGTTATTATGCAGGATGGCTTAGTGGTAGCCTATGAGTCTAGGAAACTAAATCCATATGAAGTAAAGTATTCCCCTCATGATCTAGAACTTGTAGTAATTGTGCATGATTTGAAAGTTTGGAGGCATTACCTATTGGCAATTAGGACTCAAATACATCTTCACCAAACCAAATATGAATGCTCATCAAAGAGAATGGTTAGATTTCTTGTCTAATTGTGATTTTGATATTAATTATATCATAGTCAAGGAGAATAGAGTAGCTGATGCTCTAAACTATAAGAGGTACATAGAATTTGTGGCTACTATTAGAATTACTATTAAAGATCAATTGATCAAATTCTCACCAAGAGATAAACTCTATGATCATATCAAAAAAGCATTGTCTAAGAATGCTCAAAATTCTAGGTATAAGGGATTCAAAATAGAGAATGATGGTATTTTATAGTATAATGGTAGGATGTATGTGAGTGATAGAGAAAATTTGAGAAGTATAATGCTAAATTAATTGCACAATACCCCATACTTAATACATCCATGAGTAACCAAGCTCATGGTTGACCTTAGACCACTCTATTTTTGGAAAGGAATCAAGAGAGATGTAGTGGATTTTGTGCCTCATTATCTAGAATGTCAACTTTGAAAGCTAAACATGTGCATCTAGTTAATTTCTATATCTACATGATATACCATAATGGAAGTGATAGGTTATTAGTATGGAATTCATCCAAGGTTTTCCATTATCACAAAACAAACATGACATGGTCTTGGTTATAGTTGATGAACTAACCAAGGCATCCCACTTCATACTTAGTAAATTAACAAATGATGCACATATGATTGCAAAGAGATTCATGAAGGAAATATATCAATCACATGGATTTCTAGAGAAGATCATTTTAGATCAAGAGCTAAGGATGACTTTTAGGTTTTGGTTGACTCTAAATTTAGATCTAGGTACATAGTTGAACGTCATCACTACTTATCACCCACAAATTGATGAACAAATAAAATGAGTTAACCAAGTTTTAGAAGATCTCCTTCATATGTATTTCATGGATCAATAATATAGTGGGAGGAGTACCTTCTATTGGTTGAATTTTCTTATAACTCATACCAATCAACATTCAATATGGATCCATTTGAGGCATTATATGTAAGGAGGTGTAAAACACCAATCAATTGGGATAGGTTAGAAGATAGGGTATTCTTTGGACCTGAGATGCTTTCATAAATAGAATATCAAGTCAGGATAATTAGGTAGAGGTTGGTCAAGGCAAAAAGTAGATAGAAAATTTATGTTAATTCAAAGAGAATAGATGGGCAATTTTTTTTTGGTGATAAAATGTTTCTGTAGGTTAAGCCTCATAAAAGCTTGATTAAATTCAAAAAGTCAATGAAGAATTCACCAAGATATGTGGGACCCTTCAAGGTTTTTGAAGTGGTGAATCCTATAGTGTATAGGCTTGTATTTCCACCATCTCTATCTCTTTTACATAATTTCTTCCATGTGTCTTTTCTTAAAAAGTATGTTCTTGATCCTTCACATGTGTTGTATTGGAATGATTTATAAGTTCTAAACTTTGGGGTGGTCATGATAGAACCAATTAGAGTAATTGACACTTGTAAAATCCATTTATATAATAGAGAAGTGTAATAGTGCAAGGTCTTATAGGACTGATATTCTTAGGATAGTGCCACTTGGGAGGACTATGATGAGTTTTATAGGTTGTTTCCACATTTGTTTGCTTGATTTATTTCATCATATTTTATTATTTTCTATTGAATAATGTTTTAAAATTATAACTTGTGTTTGAATAGATGTCATCAGGATGATGACCAAATTTAGGGGGAATGGATGTCACGTCTTGATTTCTCTCTGAGTTGAATAACTTATTTGATCTATGGATTATTATGGTTGATTAGTTTATTAAATAAAGTTTGATTAGGATTTATGACATATGTTGATTATGGGACAGTTATTTGTTGCTTATTTTATATGATTAGTTTTCCATGAGTTAGTAGTAATTTAATATTATGTACATTTTAATCATGTTTTTTTTAATTATATATTTGTTATTGTATAGATATAATGGTGTTACAAGCTAACTACCTTTATTATTGTGAGGTGGATGTAGGACAAATTATCCTCTCAAATTATGATGGAGGGAGAGAATCATTGAAGATGGTGGTTTAGATGGAGACATTGAGGGACGATAGAGAATGAATCTAAAAACCCTTGCACACACCACATTTATATTTTATGTTGTGTGATTAATTGTTTGATAGATAGTTGTAGTATGATTTGTTTTTTGTTTGAATGATTGTTGTGATATTTTTTGTTTTCACTAATCTAGTAGCAGTTAATGATCATGTTGATTTATTTTAATTGATTTAGATCATTTAGTGATTGTATGTATGTTATGTTGTTTGACATAATTACTTGGTTGAATTAGTGAATTTGTATATATTTTACTTATCTTAATATATTATTGTGTATGGCTATATAGTATAACATTATGATGTTATGATGGATTCCATAATTTTTACTTGATCTTTAAGATTTAGATAATAATAATTAAAGATTATTATTATTATAATATATATGCTAAATTCAAATGTAAAAAGATATAAATAGCATTGTTTTAAAATATCTTTGTATTCCATTAAATGATTGACCAAAGGTTGATATTCATAATATATGTTAGTTATGAAATATATTTGTTATATGTTAATTGGTCTAAGGATATCATTGTGTTTGAAAAGTGTGTTTTGTGGATAGCATTGTAACACTAAACTATAGTTTTTGAATACAAATTAGCATTTCCATATGATATAGTTAATATGTTAGTCAAGTGGTCTACTTTGCATGGGATTTTATTATTGACAAAGTTGATATTCATTGCATGGTATAGCATGAAGATTATGACTTGTGGTTTATTTGATTGTTTTGTTGGTTTGAGAAGTCGATGACTGAATTATGTTAAGTTAATGTTATGAATGTTTTATGAAGGATATAAAATGATTATTCTATGATTATTTTAATTAGTTTAAAATAAGTTTCGAGATGATCAGGGTTACTAACCACTCATTGACTTTGGATAAATGTCTTTTTTTTAAATTATGAAGTTTGGTTATGGCCTACATGATGGTGAACTAAAGAAAATAGGATATTTTATTGAGCTATATGGACATGAATTTATTTAGTCGATTTAATTAGCAATTAATGGAAGAGAAGTGGGTGGTGAGTATGTTAATGAAAAAGAAAAAGAATAATAGAGAGAAGGATATGGGAACAAGACATGACACACAACATACAGAAGAGAATATACATAAACGGAAGAAGGTGATGGTTCTAAGGAAGGAAGAAGGATTTTATATAGCTTCCTTGGCATTCATAAATTCACAGGTAGGTTTTGTAATTAAATTCCCATGTGTGAATTATTGAATGAGTTTTTGAATTTTTATGTTTACTAGTTTTTCAATTACTTGAAATATATGGAAAATTTGAAGGGCTATATGTAGGGCCCTAAGGAAGGCTTAGCCTCCACAAAACCCTACATCTAACCCAGGGTAACCTAAGGGGATTAGGTAGATACGTAGATTTTTCCATGGATGTATTAGCATTTTATTAGACTCTATCCTAAACTCTTATCTTAATTCCAATAATTTTTTTCAATAATGGAAGACTATATTTTGATGGGTGCATATGATATGGCTTGAGCTAGTTGGTTCAAATTAGTTTGTTATATACTCATTAATGTATTTATATTTTGGATTAAAACCTTGGACTGTATGTGGGTTCTATTCTATAAATCTATTTGTATTTTTGGGTATTAAAATATAGGTTCCTAATTGAAAAATAGACTGTGTAATACACACACACACACACACACACACACACACACACACACACACACACACACACACACACACACACACACACACACACACACACACACACACACACACACATATACTCAAATGAATCATTAAGTTTTACATACATACATAAATACATACATACATATATATATAATTGGTTTTAAATGGATTTTGATACTTGTTGGCCATTTTGGCCCATATACTAAGTTTATGTCTAAATGCAGTGTAATGTCCTAAAGATCAAAAATGGAATAAGATCTGAGCAAGTTATGAATGGAATGAGAGGACCTAAGAGATCATACATATTAAAAAGCTTTAGAAACACTTTAATTCCACTTAAAGTATAATTTGTCAATTTCTAAGGGTAAGACTAGAGTTATAGAGACCCAATGCTATGCCAAGAGTGGTTGGAATGACTTATAAGTGTAGAGCATTCATCTAGTTCTTCATTATGTTCATCTAGAAATTTTGGGTCTACTGGTAGAAATACTAAGTAGGTAGTTTATTGATGCCATCATTTCCATGTGTGGATCAGTCAAGAGGAATTTTTCATATGAGTCTATTCATATTAGTTTTGAGAATATATTCACCAAGTTTCAAGTCATTTTACTAAGTGTAGTAGAAGATGTGAAGACTCAAAGTTGGCATCTCAAACAAAATTTGCTAGGCTTCCATACTTACCCATTTTTTATGAGATCATCACCAGGATGTCATGCAAGATAAAATAGACCATCCAACTTATGAATTTAATATATTAACTTAGAATCCTCATGTGACTAGTGGATCATGCACAATTATATTTATACATGTTAGGATCATCTAGAGAAAGTTTCAAGTCCATGTGAGCTTTTTGGCTCAAGTTATAAGCTTCTAATGATGAAAATACAACATAAGATGTTTATAATATCATCATAAAGTTTAAGCTCGATAAAAACAAATCCTATTGATATTAAATTTGATGGTCATGCAAATGTCAATGACAATCATGTGAATGTCATTTAATGGGAGCAAGGATGTTAACTTTAAGCTCATGAAGTAGCCATTGGATTTCAAATAGTGGGTCATATTTAATCTAATGGTCCATGTTTCATCATACATCTTGATCCAATAGTATGATCAAAGGTCAAAGGGTCAAATACCTCAAGAGATTGACATGTGGCATAAGCACGTGAGGCTAGCGAACTAATAGTAGATCTTGAAATCAAACATGGGGCTACCATGTGGCGTAAGCTAAGACAAGGTTGATAGTTTAAGGGATAGATCAATGGATCTTGTTGCATCATACTAAACAAAATAAATGGTGTGAGATTGGTCAGTGAATCAATTATCTAGATGAGATATCAATGAATAATGAAAATAAAGGTTAAAAATCTAAGGCTAGGTTTTTATGGAGGCTAACATAGGTATTATAGGGTCACCCTACCACTATTAAATCTTGATCAAACACTATTAATAGGCCATAAGCCATGTATTAAAGTATTAATAACATAAATGGACCACCCATAAGCAAAAACATAGACCTCTATCCCATAAATTTGCATCATAGAGGGATATTTATCTAATTGTGTTTGTCATTACTATAATAAGGAGATAAAATTTCAAAAGATGACATGAATGCATTTATGTAAACCTAAATATTTCATATCCAAGACCAACTACATGAAAATAACCTCTTCTCTTCACTATGCATGCCACAACAAACTAGTTAGGAATAATTAACAAGACAAGATTCTAACATACTAGCCTAGTTACTTTAACTGCATAGATGCTGCAATAAATCTTAGATCAACTTGGATTTGTCATTACAACAAGAAGAAACATTAGTGTAACTATGTAAGCACTTGAAGTATCCCAAATCAATCAAAAGGGTTTGAATGATCTTACTTTGTGGAGGTAGTTTTAACAATATTTCAAATGGATTTGAGCTCATTTGATTCCCTTTTGAGCATCAAAATGCCCTCTCTCTTGCTTCCTTTCTTTTATAAATATATCCTTTGAGATATTGATGATCATCCCTTAGGTTGGTATGATTATACTCTACCATAATTATATTTGACACCTCTTGGAATAGTAAATAGAGCATTTTATAGTCATTTGCTAATCTATATTTAGTGTTTTGTGTTTTTTTAATATGCAAATGTGATTGTTATCTTCCTCTTGCATGTCAAATCTCAACCTAAGTTTTATCAACTTTCTTTTCAGGTCATATAATATGTCTTAGCATTGATATCTCAAGGATATAGTGGATATCTAGATTTAAGTGTCTTTAACTAGACCTTATTTTCATTGTTCCCTAGTCTAAGTGTATCAAACTGGCCTCTATATGAAATACTATTACATAAAAACTATAATAAGCATTGCATTAGCTTCTTTCATAGTCCATTAGTGTGATAAATAATGTGATTTCAAGAGTGAATCTAAAAAATTCATGATGCATCACCACATATTAGAATAGTTTTTACTTTATGCAAATCTCTTAACTTTTTTCATTCCAACTAGTTTTAGGTTTTAGAAATAAAGGTCTAAATTATAAAATCTAAGGAGCTAGCCTTATAAAAAATCCTAGATGTGTAGTCTAAATATATTCATCCTAAAACCTTAAACCATTCCCATGTTAGTCTAGGTATGGGTCAGACTTGAATAAATCTGACCTCTATTGGGTGCTATCTGGATAGCTAATAGTTCTAACACACCTAGTGGAATGCATAATTTGCATAATTTTGCATATTTGAGTATAGTAGGAAATTCTAGAGTTTCATTTTTGTTTTGCATATTTTTCATGCCCATAAGAGTTGTCACAAGATCCTCTATAAAAGATAAAGGTACATATTTATCTAAGCTATCTTTCTAATCGACAAAGAAGAAGAAAGAATCTTAGTCAAATCCTACACCTACACCTCTTACTCCTCTTTTTCAAGCCAATAATTTTTATCCAAACATTGTCATAAATCCAATACCTACGATGGTTATTCCTAGAAGATAGGCCTTTGTGCCATTCAATGGTGGTAGTCCCATGAATCTTACCCAAAAAGATGGCATTATAGTCTTAGCTTTTAAATCCCTTCCTTATTTTAAAATATAAAATCTAGTTACTCATATAGAACATATTGTAGATATTGTTAACCTATGTTCAATGCATCATATGACTTAGTAAAATGTAGCAATGAGATTGTTAGCAACTTCTTTCAAAGGGAAAGCACTCTAGTGGTATAAAGAATTGGCTCTTTCATCAATTAATAGATGAGATGAGTTTGGAGAGGTCCTATGAAATCACTTTGAGGACAAGAGTGATCACCTCTCACTAGTGGAATAGCTTACAAAAATCAAGAGGTATAATCATGAATTCATGGTGAATTTCAACTATAGATTATAGTGATCAAGCCTATACCCAACTACACCTTTTTTTACTATCTGAAGGCTCTCAATTTATATGTAGCTATTATGCTTAAATCCATAGGAGGGAACACTCTACCTAAATTTTTTTAAGTAAAAATTAAGGTTAAAATTTTCCTTATACAAGCAAACAAGTTTCTCCAAAGCCACTGATACCTCTCTTTCCATAGATACATCCTCCTTCTCCAACTATTGATCCAAGTCTAGATTCAAAAAAAATTTACAAAATAGAAGGTGATAAAATTGATATACTAGAGAAGATAGAGAGTCTTCTCAAAGATAAAAACAATAAGTTAGTTACAATGGAGAGGCAAAAAGTTCCACCATATTGAACATATGAAAATACTAATCAGAATTATCAGTATAATAGGCCACCCTATCAGTCTAATTAGAAATAACAAGGGCAAAAGCCTTAGTTAAGGTAAAACAATCCCAATGCTCTAAGTAATTCTAGAGATATTATGCTAACTTAGAATAGCTATGATCAATAAGGTCAATGGTAGTTAGGGGGACAGTCTAGTGAGATGGTGATGGCCACTACTGGAGACATGTATCAATACCCTGGTTGTCAGCATGTTCTTTCATTCCAAGGTCATGATATGATGCCTCCACTATAATCCCCCTGAATGAGTCAAGACATCATACCTACCATGTCATTATCAAAATCTCAAACCCAACAATAAAGTAACATGGGTAAAGCACTAGTTGATACCACATGCATGAATTTTCAATAATGGGAACATGTGTTTGATCATGTAGTAGCTAACATGGGAAAAGCTTCACAAAGGAAAAATAAACCAATTATAGCTCAAATAAGGGATAATAAGAGGATGTTAGAGGACAACTTGGGGAAACCTAAAATTTATTCATCATCTAAATAGAATAATCAACAACCTACTTCTTCAAATGTATTTTCTAAAACTCTTACAAATTAACAACTTCCCCAACCTCATGGACAACAACAAAAATCCCCCTTTTTTCCTCATGATACTCAAATTCTAAGTGATACTTATATTTCCAAAGTGTAGTCCAAAATTAATAATCTTACCTTTAATATTGTGGATCATTTGAATATGGCTAATGTAACTGTGTCCATGTATGATGCCCTATCTATCCTGGGGCAAAAGGAGATTCTCAAACAAGAGCTCTCCAAACTTTCTCATATGAAAAAGATAGTTGATAAAGTGAACACTATTTTTATCAATAATAGTCAACCTAACCAAGCCCCTATCCAAGTTCCCAATCAACTTCTAAGCAAAATTCAATCTCAAAACATTGTTCATCCTTCTAAGGTTTTCAATCCCCCCTATTTTATTAGTTAGTCATCATAGGGGACTATTTAGTACATAATTGCATGATATATTTAGGTGCTTCAACCTCATTGATGCCTAAATCCATAGAAGATAAGCTTGGGATCAAATATGTTCCTAATAAGAAAGGTGTTCTTCAATTGTATTTCTAGCCCATTAAGATAATAGGCATATTAAAATATCTTCATATCACACTAGTTGCCTATCCAAATTGTGTCATTAATCAAGATGTAATGGTGGTAGACTTACCTACATATTTTTCCCTATACTTGTAAAGGGAGTTTATTTATAATATTGGAAGATATTTATCTTCTGATTGGTCATAAATGGTTTTTATAACCAAGTACGGAACTAAAGTCACTATAATATCTAATCCTATCTCTAGGTTCCACCTAGAACCTTATATGCCTAAACTTGCAAATACTAACTATGCCATATTTAAATAGATTGAAGAAGTTAATAAACAAGAACCTCATGATAATATTGAAGGAATTTTAGATATATACTTGGATGAATGGGTATATGATAGTCATGTATTTTATCCATATAAAAATATTGAAGATACAGGCTTAGGAGTGTGCTACATGCATAAGAAAGGTATTGTTATACCTTGTTTAACTAACACTACTCAAGAATAGGATTGTATAGAGATTATTTTCTTTGATGGATCAAGGTCAACCAATGAAAGTTGAGTGGGATCCATGTTTATTTCACCCTTAGGTTAAAATTACCATTCTACTACAAGACTCTAATTTAGTTTCACCTCAAATGTAATTGAATATGAAGCTCTTTTTCATGGTTGGAAAGAAGCAAGAAAGAGAGGTGTCAAGCTCCTCCAAGTCAATGGTGATAGCGAGTTTATAGTGAAAAAAGTAAGATTCTAATGTGTATTCAAGAATAACCATTTGAAATCCTATATGCACTGAGTATGGGACCTCATGGAGGATTTCTTGGCATTTAATATCCAATCCATACCAATAGAAGAAAACCAACATGTTGATAGGATTGCAGCCATTGGTACCCAATATGAGATTGAAAAAGGAGTCAAAGGAAACCAATGCCAAAATAAGATCAAGGTTATATGTATACTATTTTTACCTGATAATGAGGTGAGTTGTAAAGTCTTTGATAATGATTATCAAATCATATGTTTTCTAATGTAAGAGGCAGAATTCTACCATAGGAATCAAGACAAGTTCAAAAATCAATATGATGATTAGATAGTAAAAATAAGGTCTAATAATATACCTAAATGGATTATGACATTATAAATAATCTTAAATGAATATGACCAAGTAATAAAATGGAAATCATATATATCATCTAAGGAAGAACACTATGAAAAGATAGAGATCTTTAAGGACAAATTGCTAAAGCTAGGGAAGGTCAATACAATAGAAGAAAGAGATGTATTTATTGGTTTTTGCCAAGAATTTTATGATATATTCTCTTGGGATTAAAAATACTTGGAGGGTTTTAACCCCAGACTTTCATAACATACCATTGAATTAGAAAGCAATGCCAAGCCAATCGAGTAGAAGCAAAGGCCTGTCAATCCAAGAGTGGAGGACATCATGAGAAGAGAACTCTTTAAATTTATTGAATCCAAGATAATATTTACAATTAAACATTCCTCATGGGTGACAAACCTTGTGTTAGTGAGAAAAAATAATGGAGAGATTCATTTATGTGTTGAATTTAGGGACCTCAATAATGTGTCCCTAAAGGACCATTACCCACTTCCATCCATAGATCAAATTATGTGAAAGGTGGTAGGTTCTCAAAGGTTCTCATTTCTTGATGGATATTATGGCTTTAATCATATCATGGTCAAATAATAAGATAGGCATAAGACTACCTTCACTATAAAATAGGGAACCTATGCATATGTTAAAATACCCTTTGGACTCTCTAACGTTGGAGCCACTTTCCAAAGAGTAATGGATGTTGATTTTCATGGTCTTTTGAATGATATGGTTTTAGTTTATCTTGATGATATAATAGTATTTTAAAATAATCCTAATGATCATCTAACACACTTGAGAGCTTTTTTTGATAGATGCAGATAATTTGGATTTTCTTTCAATCCAAAGAAATGCATTTTTTTAGTGCATGAAGACTTCTTGGGAATATTGTGTCCAAATATGGTATTTCCATTGATCTAAAGAGGATAGAATAAATCCTTGATCTATCATTGCCTAAACATAATAAGGGATTACATATCTTCTTGGGCAATATCAACTTCATCAAGAGGTTAATTCTAGAATTTATAGAGATGGTCAAGCCTCTCTCTTATATGTTGAAAAAAGGAAAAGAGTTCACATGGACAAGAGAAGGTAAGAAAATATGTGTGGCCATCAAGGAGGCCATGTCTCAATCCCCCACACTTTAAATCCATATTTAAATAAGGTATTTTATTTATATGCCTTATCTACATTAGATGCAATTCCAGCTATGCTTATATAATAGAATGATGAAGGTTTAAAGCAACCCATTACTTTATTCAGTCAATATATTTGGAAGGTTATGATAAAATATATGGCTTTATTTAAAAACATGTACTTGTTGTTTTAATAATTTTGAATAAATGCATGCATCTAGTTTCAAAAAATAAGATTATACTAATGGTAGCTCATCCAAGTGTGAAGGATTTTATCCTCAGTAGAGACTTAAACAAAAATAGAGATGGATGGGTCACTAAGTGTATGGAGTGTGACATTTAATTCAAGGTCACAAAGCTATTTAGAGTTAAAGGATTGTGTGAACATCTTGCAGAATATGTGAGAGAAGAAAAAGAGATAATCTTGGTAATTAAGGAACTCAACATGAACCTAAAAATACTCCTCCCAAAATATAGACATAGGATATTGCTAGATTTATTTAAATAGGAGAGTTTCCAATAGGTTAGAATGTATCAAAAATAATACACTTTAGGCTGCAATCAGTTCTATGCATTCTGATTGATGGAGTGTTTTTCAAAAAAGACATTAGAGGTATGCTCTTAAGATGTGTTGAAACTAACCAATTTGATAAGATTATCAAATAATCTCATGATATCCCTTTAGGAGTCCATTTTTTATTTAGGACCATAGTTGAAAAAATAATTAGATATGGTTACTTTTAGCCCAATTTATTTAGAGATGCACATGCATGATTTAGAAAGTATGAAAAATGTGTAGTGTTTACAGGGAAATAGAAACTAGCTACTATGCCATTGAAGTCTATTAAAGTTGAATAACCTTTCATGTAATGGGTTTTAGACTTAACTAGCATGATTCATCCTCCATATATTTCTAGCCATAAGTGGGTCTTGATAGCTATAGACTACTTCACTAGGTGGGTGGAAGTAGTTTCCTTGAAGGAAGAAAATGAGAACTCTGTACTTGAGTTCTATGAGAGCCTAATCACCCATTTTGGAGTGCCTTCCACTATAATATCAGACAATGCTTTTGAATTTAGCATTACAAAGGTATGTGAGTGGACTTTTGAGAAAGGTATATATCTAACATATTTATCAAATTATTATGCATAGGGTAATGGACTAGCTGAGTCCACCAATAAGAACCTAATTTAGATTATCAAGAGAACAATGGAAGATAATCATAGATCTTGACATAAAAATTTGAATAATGCTTTATGGGATGATAATATAACTCCCAAGAAAGCCACTAGTCATTCACCTTATCTCTTAGTCTATGAAAGAGAAGCACAGCTACCAATTCCATTGGAAATTCTAGCTTTGCAGCTTGCACACCAATTAGATATTCTACAAAGTGATGAAATAGAGATTAGAATGAATGAAATAAAATCATTATAATAAATAAGGGATGATTCTATGCATGTCATGTGGTCCTAAGGGACATTTCAATAAGGTGACATAGTCCTCAAATAGGATGAGGACCATACAAAATTGGGAAAACACTCCAAGTTTGATAGCCTTTGGAGTGGACCCTATGTCATCACAAGTTAAAAAGAGAGAAATTTATTCGATATTTCTAGATTGAATTTGGAGAGCCTTCCCATCCCTATCAATCAAAGGTATCTCAATTTTTTATTCTAGTTTCATATCTTGCCCCTTGTACATAAGTAGATAGGTTTATTTTTCTTCCAAGTGATATTGCACATTATTCTGTTTGTTGTTTAGGTTGTTGCTTTGTATTTTATTGATTTTTTGTTTCCCCCCCCCATTACTCTAAAAAAGTGTATCTATAATTCAATTAGAGTATTTTTTTAAGTATAATTTCATTTTTTTAATCATCATAAGCAAGCATGATCAATATCTAGGTTTCGTGACCAACAGGTTGGTCAAGCTAGCTGACTCACCAAAAATGTTGGATATTTTGGCCCACATACCAAGTGTTTTATTAGATTTAGTATAGTGTCTTGAAGATCAAAAATGGAACAAGATCTGAGCAAGTTTTTGATAGAATGAGAGGACCTAAGGGATCATGTAACTTATAAAGCTTTAAAAACACCATAAGTCTACTTAATGTGTAATTTCTCAAATTTTAAGGATAGGACTAGAGTTTCAAAGACCCCATGGGATTCCAAGAGTGATTGGAATGACTTATAAGTGCATAAAATTGATCTAGTTATTCATTGTGTTCATTTATACATTTTGGGTCTAGTGGTAAAATTTTAAGTAGGCAATTTATTGATGCATCCACATGTGGCAATGATGGCATTGATAAATAGGCCCATATGCACTAATTTTGCATCCACATGTGGATGATGCATATGGTCTCAAGGATAATATAAATAGACCAATATGCACTAATTTTGGGTCTATTTATATTATCCTTGAGACCATATGCACTAATTTTAAATTCATTCAACTAAGTACAGTAGAATATATTAATACTCAAAGTTGGCCTCTCAAACAAAATTTGTTAAGATTCCATACTTAGTCATTTTTGACCAGTCCATCACCAGGATGTTACGTAAAAACAAATAGACCAGCCAACTTGTGAATTTAATATATTCAATCAGAAGACTTTCAAGACCATAGGATTACATGAAATTG
>JARHVA010002164.1:1555000-1612500 GCA_037957365.1 Torreya grandis
ACCCTTTGAATTTGAATCTATTCCTTTCAAATAAACTCATTATTCCATTTATTTTATAAATTCTTTATCTATTTTAATATTTATTAGTTTTTCTACATGTAAATATTTCATACATTGGTGAATAGTTGAAATAATTGACTTCATTTGACATAGCAAAGGTATTTTAAAAAACATATTACATTACCCTTTATTAGGATTTATTTGAAATAATTTATGAAAAATCTTTTACTTGAGTGGGAAATAATATGAAACCTAAATCATACTTTTCTACACCATCATAACCATTATGTATTATTTCTGAGAATACAATATATTCTCCATGAACTGAAGGATAGAAAGGAACTCATCTGTACAACAAATTAATATTATCTCATTATTTACCATAACACATTTTTTTATTTACCTCTTATGAAATATTTTATTAAAAATGACCTTTGTATAACATATCACTTCTAATTTAACTTTCATTTAATACAATTTGGATTGGATCTTCAATATTTTTATTTGTCTAAATTTTACATGTTGGTAGGATTATTCCATAGAGAAATTAATACATATAATATCACCATAGAAACTCCATATCTACCAAAAAATAATAAAACATTTTTGTATTGACATTATGGAGGATTTTACCTTCTCAAGCCACATAGCATTGTATGTCACATCATGTTAACATAAGGAGCAATGCATGAAGAAAGGACATGTCCTATAATACATTTATATTGATTAAAGAAAGGTGTCAAGTATTTATATATTATTTTAAAATATTTAATATAAAAATATAAAAGAAAGGTACATAATAAATATGTAGTGATACATAGAGATATAAAAAGAAAAGAGAGTATTGGTAATATAAGTGATAAATAAACACTATAATAGAGAAAGTAGATATGTATAATAAATAATATTAGATAATGTAATGAATATTTATATATGAATTAAACATAAGTTAGGGTAAGAAATATTTATATTTTATGTATTTAATGAGTAATAATAAATCTAATTCAAAACTATTAATTACACACTTCACTAAGGGATAACATCAATACTTAAATTTGTGTAACATTAAATCCAACTAAGGTATTAATGAACCCATAAAGTATTTATTCCAAATAGTATATTTTATGTTAACATTTAGTGGCATTGCCTAAACCTTAGTTAACTAATTTCTAGAAGAAGGTATAAAATTATGTTCTATAAAAATATATTGACATGGGTAAAAGTGTGGTGGGATAATTTGATCAAATAATTTCCACACAGAGGGAAAAATTATTGGTGAATCATTACTAAAAATCAAAGCTAATTTATTTAGATTCTAAGATGATGAGTTTTTTATCACATTTTTCAAATTTTTATGGCCTTGAAAGGTATTCAAAACACTTTGAAATTTGTAAAATTTGTACTAAAAATCATATAAGTTAGACTATAGATAAATTATATGCATTTGTGGAAACAAACAAAATTTAGACTAGAAAAATTAACTATGGGCTCGATATTTCCCTCTATTTATTATTGATTATATGGGTTATTAAAGGTTGGAAGATTTATGACATGATTAAGATATATTTATTAGATGGACCATGAAGGTTATTTATTTATTAATAATATTCAAGTCCTCATTCAAAATTTATTTTTATAAAAAGGGTTTACCATAAGCAATAAGTAATTTTTTTAAGGGGACTACACACCTAAGGGATGATGTGTGTAAAGAGGGGGGATCCAAAATAGATGTGACTTATGATAAAATTTGGTTTAAATGGTTGAGGGAAATTAAATGAGATGGGGATAAAAGAAAACAAAACATAAAATAATTAAAATAAACTAGTTTATGGAGATTATGAGATAATAGGTAGGAAGATAAAAAAAATTAATTAAAATATGCAAGAGGAGTCAAAATAAATTAAATGGATTAAAATAAGGATAGGATATAAGGAAATAATAAATGTCTGGGAAGGAATGAGAAGAAATAATGTTGAATAAAATAAATTCAATGGAATAACATAATGATGCATCCACTAGCACATATTCTCCCATTAAATATTTTTAATTGGTATAATTAAAATAAGACATTTATCATTAATATCATTGGTAGGTTAAGAGATAAATAAGTATAATATAAGAGATCCTACATTTCACACCATAAGGGTGATGAATGATATGTGGAAGGGAATACATGAATTAGCCACACTAACAAGAACTCTATAATTATTCAAAACCTTGGGAGTGGAATCCAGGATGGAAGAGACAAGTAGCACTCATATTATATGAGACATACAATTAAGAGGAGATATGTATATAGGACTAATTTTAGAGAGTAATGTAGAAGATCAAGTAGAATAAAATATAAAAATACAAGTATATGGAAAACACAAAAGAATTTTTTATTATTTGATTAGGAAATAAAAGGTTTTACAAGGTTCCTAAAAACAAAAATGTATGACAAAACATAGTAGACATAACTTGTGAAACAAAAATCCCCACAGGCTAAACTATGAAGAGGGACTTCAACCAACTAGTCGATAACCAACCACTAAAGAAAATAAAGTAGACAAAAGGCAAGACTAGAAAATTATAAATAAACATAAAAAAACATAGTCAAAGGACTCCTAATATTTAACATGGTTCTTTGGAATATCATGTTATAACTAGCCTTCTGTATCCTTCATCTTTTTATTTGTGACTCTGCCCCAAGTCCACTTGCTCAGGCCTTCAACCAATCCCTTTGTGGCTATATTCTTTAGAGTCTTAAATTCCTTCTTATCATTCTAATTCTTTTTAGTATCTGCCAACCTTTTTGAAACTATGTTAATCTTAGGAGAGGATCGGATGGGAGCATCACCTATAGCTTTATACTTCATGGGGATCTTATCCTCAACTTTTGTAGTCATTTTTTTATTTTTTCCTAATATTGCAATTATTTGAGGCCTTCCTAAATTTATCACTTTTAGCATTCATAGTATTCCATTACTTTATGAGTTTAACTATAGCCCTACCCATTTATTAAAGTTTACAATTAAATTCTTACATTCCTCCTACAATGCTAGTAGGGGTCCTTAAGATCACACTTTTTCTTCCCTTATATCCATCTTTATTAGACTAGGTGATAAAAATAGACTTGATTTTTTTTTCCCTTGAGGTAGAAGGGATTAAAACCTTTCATTTTCCAAACTTGGTGCTAGGGGGTATTGATGATTTATTTGATAGCTAAGGGGGAAGAAAGATTGGAGTTTTAGAAAAGGTAGTCAATCAAATCTTTCCCCAGGTATCCATATTCATATTTTGAAGTGACATATTTATAACTTGGTATTAGTTTTAATTCCCTCCCCCAAAGTATTTTCCCTTTTTTTACTAGGAGTAAAATGAGGCCCTAATAGATAATGTCATTTGCCTAGTTTATTTGGTAGGCTAAAGAAGTTCTTTTTAGTGACTTCTAGAGAAAATATCAGAGACTGATTGTATGCCCCCATAAATTATTCAATAATAATAAATGTTGGGAGAAAATTTTTATGAACTTAAAATCAAGGTTGAAGTGTTACATAATTTAGAGGCACACTTTAGGCCAGTGTTAGGGCAAATTATACCTTGGGAAACCTTTTTATCAGTCTTTAAGATAAAATTTGTTATAAATTAATTTTTGCATTAGTTCAATCTTTCTTGTTTTGTCCTTGAAAGCCTTAACACCCTCATAATTCATCCATATAACTTTGATAATTAGTTCTCTTATTATCACAATATTTAGTCCATACATTAAAACTTAGTGTTTATTCTAGGAAATGACAAAATCTCATTGTCATGACCTATAATCCATTTCATAATTTTTTATAGAACACCTTTTATCTTCCTCCAAACTCTTGAATTACCTTGTAATTTTGTGAAAAATATTGTATCTAATCTATCTCTATCACTGCCCATCTTCCCAACCATTTCTCTCAAATAGTTCTGAGTATAATTGTTACACTTCAATATCCACATGGAGATATTATGAGCTTTGAGAAAATTAGTATCAAAATTAGGCCTAGTGACATGGGTACCTAGAAGTTTCACTTGACTATTGTAATAATTATGTGGAGAGGGATTTACATCATGCAAGTTCAAAATATACCTTGTCATGTGTGACCAACTCTAATGCAATTTATTATAATATGTTAGAATAATTGCTTATCACTTCAATTAAATGTTGGGTATGTTGGTTTTATCATGCCACATGACCAATAATGGGTACCCAACCCCTAAATTATCAAATATGTTTGCTACCATATTTTATTATCTGAATATATGTCTAGTGGTCACCACTCAAAAATGGTCTAAGAGGCCTTTAACATCATTAATAAACTGATTGATTCTATTCTAATGTTTTACCTTACAAAAAATAAAATTAAGGATGCTAAGAGAATCTTATTTAATGATTATATTTTAAATATTAGACTTAGATACGAGTTGAATACCCCATAGTTCATCTTTAGGTTCTACCTCATGGTTAGTTTGGACTCTTAGGAGACCTACATAAGTTACCACTACCACCCATTTAGAATTTATGATAACTCCCCCTCCCTAAAATTTCCTAGGTTTCCCTTTGAGGCCATGTCAAATTTAAACTTATCCAAACCTTAGGTGGTTTAGACCATTTGGTTAGACTCATTTTATCTTTCAACCTAAAACTATCAACTACTTGATTTAAATTGTAGTTGTGGAAGATAAAAATATCATCCTTTGAACCTAAGTCATTATCTTTGGGATAAAAGCTTTCTAATTCTCTATGATTTTAGAGAAAAATTAAATTAATAAATACTTTTAATTCCTCTTTTTTGTGTGTGAAAATGCAATCATTTATAGATTTCTAATTTTTATAGAACCAGTGTGGAAGAGTTAGTTTTCATATTAAAGATACATAAGTTAAATTTACAAAGTGGATTCCACTTAGTTATGCTATATACAATGGACTTGGGTCACATTAAATTTCTATAGGAGTAACTCCATGACTAGATATCCAAAGGGACAAGCCAATAAAAGGTGGTGCAATAATTACTAAGAGGATTTACAAAGGGATCACCTTTTTGGGATAATTAGATGATGCTTTGATAGATTTTTGTTGTACTTATTTTGTCTTGATATACTAACCAAAAAAATCTATTGACTTTAAGAGTGAGTTGCTTAACCCAGATAGGTCTCTAATGATCCTACTCCTCATCAAAATCCAACTCCATGAGGTATCCCAATTTCATTGAGAAATCCCCACTATCATCAACTAGCCAAAGAAGAAGAATATATTATTTTGATAAGATAGGGATGTGGAACTACTAGAGTTTAACATTAATATCTTAAATCTCTTGAATCACTTCTACATTATCAGATTCCAAGTGTAGAATTTTCCAAGATTTGATTCCATCCACACAATTCTCATAGTATTTTAACTTTAATATCTAAAAGGTTTTGAATATGAGCCTAAGATTGTTCCATGGAGCCTAGGTATCAATTGGGGACTATAATATCCATGGTTTATCCAAGAATTTAACATTATCCCCATTTCTTGTTTTTCACCTAGTTCTTTTCCATAGAAGGTTCCTGTAACTAGAAATGGATCTTTATAAAGTTGAGCCATCTCTAGGGCCTTCCCCTACAAAAAATTATCCTCATTTGTTCCTTCCAAATATTTGTCCTTGATGATTCATGTTTAGTGTTTTTCCTCCATAACTTTCTAGCTTAATTTGGTAATTAAGGCCTTGTTCATATTTTTGACCTGTTGAATCCCAATCCCCTAATTTGTCTTGGAGAGGAGAGATTTGTCCCAAGGGATGAAAGGAAATTTAAATCTATCTTATAATCCTCTCTAGAGGAAGTTATGTTGGATTTTTTCAATTTTCCCATCCACTTTTTTGCGGATACAAAATACATACATGAAGTAAATCAAGATGCTTTAAATGTAGATTTCAAATCATTAGAGTTTACTAACCTAAGTCAGTAAATAACCCTTTTATCCTAAAATATTATTTTGAATTCTATCCACTAGAGGATTCAATAATTATGACTACATTTTACAAAAAATAACTGGAATCCATAGATATATGGAATGGAGGTTATTTATTTGGCATTATATAATAGCATCTAACTTATTCTAAAATCTTAGAGGTGTGTTAAGTAAAAAAATAGATAGTTTACTAAAGTTAATTCATTGATTAGAAACACTCTCATATTAAAAGAGAATATTTTATAGATCCCTAGCTTTCACAACTAAATCTTCACCAAGGAGAAAGGTGTCATCTACAAACTACTTGTCGGTGATGAGAATCATGTTCTAGGACACATTGATGTCATTTATGAGACCATGGTCATGGAACTCCTAGAGGCTTCTTCCTAGGATTTCAAATATAATGATGAAAAAGTAGGGGAAATAGGGTTCCCCTACCTTAGACCTCTACTACCTTATGAATATCCTTTAGGGACTCCATTGACTAGCATATATAACTTAGGATTAAAAATGCAACTATGTATGAGTCCTCTAAAGGTGTGATTGATTCCAATACTTTCAAGGACTTCATTTAGGAATCTCCATGATACCCTATCATAAGATTTATTCATATCTAATTTTAGAAAAATGTCTTATCTAGTGGAGTTTGAAATGGAGTGTAGAGGGATAGTAATGATCCCATTAGTAATTTGCCTTCTCCCAACAATAAAATCTCCCTATTGTTCCATAATAATCTTCTCTAGAAGGGTTTAAATCCCTCTCACAAAATTTATTGAGAAGATATTATATATACTAGTACATAGGTTGATTGGTCTAAACTCCTTCAACTGATTAGCTCTAAGTTTATTCAGGATAAGGACCAAAAAAGGGTTGTTCATTTATTTTAGAGTAGATCCAAATATAAAAAACTCACACACCATGACCTCCACTTATATAAGAATGATGTCCCATTTTTTTTTGAAAAAATAATAGGGGAAAGATGTCAGGCTTGGGGGCCTTAATTCCTTCCATCAATAATATAACCACTTTGGTTTCCTCTGTGAAAGGGGGATTGAGGATCTTTGATTTATCTAATTAGGAAATTATCTTGGGGAGGTTTTATAGAAGTCTTTCTTACTAGAGTGAATCTTTAGAATAATTTTCCTTTATCATGTTCTTGATGTATTAAATGATATGTTCATTGATATCATCCTCATATATGTTTTTCCTACCATCCTCATACATTATTTCAATGATTATGTTTGTGTTTCTATTTCTAGAGACTGAATGGTGGAAGAATTTGGTGTTCCTATCACCTTCCTTTAGCTAGAGGCATGTATATTTGTTTTACAAAAAGGCTTCTTCTTTCTCTTCAAGGTTGTGATACTTAATAATAAAATATTTTCCAATGAGCCCAATTATTCATTAGATCCATTGACATGAGTGTATTCTTCCAATTTATATATATCCTCTTTCAGATACTTCTTTTGGTTAAAAATATTTCTAAATACCTCTTTTTCCAAAATTTTAGCTTTATATTCAAATGATTAAGTTTATTGACCAAAATGTACATATCAGTCCCTAATAATGGTTCTTTAAACCAATCCTTAATAGATTAAAAGAGACTAGGATGATGCATCCACATACTTTTGAGTCTAAAATGATGATTCTTATGATTTAAAACCTTACCCCCCTCAAAGACTATAGGGTTGTGATCCAAGCCAATCTTGGGTAATGAATATAAAAATATAGTTTAATATACATCCCAATTAAGATAAAAAAAAAAAAAATCAAGTCTTACCTAAATTATTTCCTCCCCAAGTCTTATGTTTGACCATGTGAATGGACTGCCTTTGAGTTCTACATCCACAATACCTACTTCCACTATAGAATAATTTAGGTCAACCATTATCTCTATGAATTATATCAAAAACATTTATTTTCCATCAAGATTAGGGGGAGTTTAAATCTCTAACAACCAACAATTTCCAATTCATGTTGAGTCTCCTAAAGATAACCAAATCATCCTAGAGTTTCCTCCTAGTTGGTCTAGAGTTAGGGGCATAAATTTTGGACAATATAAACTCATCAATACTAGTTTATGCTTGATCAATACAATAACATGGTTATTACTCCTAATCAAGGCTTCCCCTTCTAGGTTTTTCAAGTTAGATAACACATATATCCCATAGAGGATCCATTTAAGCTTAAGTTGATATAACTAACCTTTTCCCAAATCTTGTAAATACACCTTTAGAAATATTATTTAGACATCTTGGTTTCATAGATCAATAGTATAAGAAAGTCATTCCTTTTTATCAAATTATCTATTAGCCTCTATTTTTTAGGGTTGATAAGCCCCCTCACATTTCATGATATGAACTTCATTTTCTTAGTCTATTGAAATGACTCTTAAGGTTTCTTTTTTTTTACCCTCAACTATCTCATTTATTATTTCCTTATTCTTGACCACTTCGATGGGAAATCTACTTTGGGGTTTAGGTGATTCTCCCATGTTTACCTTATTTTTGAATTTTTTGGTTTTCATTTACATCTAATTTACTTCATCCTTTTGATCTTGAAAGGATTTTTGGCTGTTGAACATTTCCCTAAATCCTTTGTAACAGTTTTTAAGTTTCTTTGGTGATGTTTAGCATAATTGGGGTGAATTTGGAAAAATTTTGGTGGTCTCACTTGAAAATAAATGGATTCAATAGATCATGTCATCAATACCACTAAGTCCTTTTTGTCATTTATTTTATGATTGGTCTAGGCTAGACCATATTCTCTTAGATTTCTCATAGCTAGGAGATCTTGTGTGCTATGCGGATCTTAGTTCTCTTAAGGGGGAATCTTTTCTAATATAATACTAATATGAATATTCTCTTCCATGATCTCAATTAAACTAAAAGGGATCCTACTGAGCATGTCATGAGTTATTTTCAACCCTTTAAATTTTGAGATTTTCATTTTTGGGGACTAAGGGACACCAGTTTATTGCATTTTTACCCTAAGGTTATACTCCCCAAGGATCTCTACTTGATGAGTACTCAATGGGTTTTTGTACATATAATTTACTCCTTTTTAGATGTATCAATGTCTTGGGATATAGGGTTATATACATATTTCTTCACCTAGAATGGTTTGGGCACTTGAGAGAATCGAGTCAATTTAGGGAAATATTTTTTGAGTGGATGAGTATGTTGTAATTTTTACAAATAATAGTTGCATTTTTATACTTGTTGCATTAAATTCATTCCTTGTATTTATATTTTATCTTGATAGAATGGATAAGAGGTTTATCCATTGGTATGAATACATTGAATCTTGTTTCCATCATCCTTATTATTGATTTAGCGATGTAATGAATTGATAAGGGTTACCCCAAGTATTTTTTATTACCAATAATCATTCATGGTTCCTACTATTCCATAGGAAGTTTTGGGAGAAGGACCCATATGGGGATGTTTTCTAGAGCTGAGATACTTATGTTTGTGCTTACTTTACATCCAATGATATTGATGTTTGATTTTACCATGAACCATGGTCCCTCTATCATAACTCTAAAATAATATTCTTAGTTGTTGAAATTGATCAATATAAAGTTTTTGTCTAGGAAAAGCACTTCAAGTTGACCATTGGGCATCTATATCTAGTTTTCCCATTTTCTAAAGGAAGTAATATTAATCTTGAAGCCATTTAATTTTTCTCAAATGGAATTATCAATTTCTTTCCTATCCCTTTTCACAATGATGTTAAGGAATTTGACACATACCTCATTATTTTCCATTGAAGGTTCTAGCTAGAAGTTGGAAAAATCTTGTTCCAATAATTTTTAGGTTATGGAGCTAAAAGCTTCACTGATGCAGACATGGAGGAGGTTGCAGGATGAGTTGCAGAGTGTCACAGACACCGGTGTTGGTTTGGCCAACCGATGTCGGCAGGATTAGACAAGAAGGCAACCGACGTCGGTCATGGATCGGTCGGCGTCGGCGACCCCCAGGCAGACAGGGACCGACGTCGGTCGCATGTGTGGTTCGACTGTGAGTTTATTATGGGCAGTTAGTTGATGAACCAAGTGTTTGCATGATGAGAGCCAATTATAGATTGAGAGCTGTGGATCTAATTATTGTAATTAGATGTCTAATTATTGTTTGGATGAGATCTATATAATAGACTCATGGTTGTATTGGAAACTTGTTCTAGTTTGAGTTGAGCAAAGTTAGCTCCTTCTATGTGTGAGGTGAGCAAGGGTGTTCCTCCTAGTTCCACAGCAGTACCAAGGTGGGTGCTGGTTTTGGAGAGTCAGCAAGATTCTTCAGGGGTGTAGGATCTTGGTCAGCAGGTGTGCATGGCCTATATAGGAGATCTACATGGTAAGTAAGATGATTGATCTGTAGGTGTATGTGTGTGCAAGGTCAAGGTTCATAGGTGTGCAAAACTGGGTTGATTTGCAAGTGTGCAAGATCAGATAGGATAGCAACACAACAGGGAGCAAAATCAGGCAGGATCTTCTTGGAGTACAGGTGTGTACTCAGATAGAGCAAAGAGGAAGGCAAGGGAGTTCCTTCCATAAGTATGGTCTGTTGAGGTGCAGGTTATTACAGGTTCATGGGAGATCTACTTGAAGTACCTTGAGTACTTTTGGAGTGCGTGGAGCATGGGTATAAGGTGAACACCAACTCAGAGTTTGAGTTGGGTGTTGGGACCTAAGAGAGATCTTTGAGGAGAGAGTTACTATTCACTTGAGGTGTGGGAAGCCTTTGAAGAGGTGGTGGAGAAGAAGTGGCATCTTCTCTATTGTATTCTTTTCTTCAAGAGTTTTAATACAAGTTGTGTATTGTCTCTCATATCATGTGTTATTTCTGAATTCTAGTTACTTGTGATTCTGGTTAATTTCTGCATATTAAGTTGCTTGGTTTGGTAATCAATTGTATGCTTCCGGTGTTTCATATCCTGACAAGTGGTATCAGAGCTAAGGTTGCAGGAAGCAAGTTTTGTGTTTGGTTACAGGTCACTCTCAGGGGTTTCTGATTGAGTGGGAGTAGAGCAATGGCAGATGAAAGTAAGCTAAGAATGGAGGAGTTGAAAGCATAGATGGTCACTTACAGTCCCATGGAAAGAAAGAGCAAGTAAAAGAATATTGTTGGTTGGTAGCAGATTAGCATGAAGGAACTGAAGAAGCAAATGTAGCAGGTGTTGTTGCATAGGATGCTCTTGGAGGTTTCTTGGATAAAGTTGAATCTTGGATAAAAGATTCGGTTGCCTCTTTCCATGCAGCCCCAGGTAGAGGAGCTTGTGAGCTTTGCCAAAGAACTGGCAAAGGGGAAGTGAAGCTAAAATTACAGGCGGCCAACACACAGGTGTTGATGAAGGTCATGCAAGTCCCAGGTTTGGAGATATGGCTAATTTCTTCAAAAATATTGGGTGATGAGAGATGCACAAGAACTCTCATAGCAGATGCACTTGAATTAGCTAGTGGTAAGAAAATAGGTACTCTTTATCTACTTGTTTATATTACTGATTCTTCTTCTATTGCAGAGATGTGGCTTTGTAGGCTTGGTCACATGAGCAGGAAGGAGATGCATGTTCTTAAGCAGAAGATAGATATATTTGATAGGCTTAAGAACTGGAAAGCCTTGGTGTACTTGGAGGAGATGGCAGACAGAGACCAGTGGATGGGGCTGGATACTTCTGATCAGGGCAGTTTGGACATGGGTATTGATTCAAAGGAGCTCAGGGGTAAAAATTCATCACTCACAGGCAAACACAGGTACCGACATCAGTCAGGAGGAACCGGCATCGAATAGACAGGTGCCGATGTTGGTCATGTGCAGACCAAAGCCAGTGTTGTCAGGCAGGGTAAGACCACCGTCGGTCATGAGGACCGACGTCGGTAGTAGGTAAGACCGATGTCGGTCAGGAGGACCGATGTCGGCAACAGGGACACTGACATTGGCAGAGTTGGTAGTCAGGGACAGACGCATGGAAACTGATGTCAGTCAGATGTAGACTATGGAGTGACTGAGGTCGGTCACTGTAACGGATTTTGGGTGGACAGCATGTTGTCAAGGAGTCTCAAACACCCATATGGAGGACTGAAGACGTAAGTAGGCCCTCAAATTTGTTGTTCCTCTTCTTTATACTCATTGCTAATTGTAGAGTAGGAAGGATATAGGAAACAGGTGGGAGCATGGCATGGAGATATTGCAGAACCAAATGGGAGTTTTGGTAGGGTTGCCAGCAGGTATGAAAGCACAGAGACGAATGGATTCCTTAGTTGAAGAATAGAGTGAACAGACACGTGAGACGGAAGACCAGGTATATGGTCTTGAGGAGTTGTAGGATAGTGGTACAGGTTTTGAAAGGTGGAGGATGAAGCATGGCTTCAGTCAATGTCAGGGTAACTACTATGGTTTGTCTTACCAGGTGGATGATGGTCACAACATTATCCTGTTGATGTATGTGGAGGATGAACTTGGTACAGGTTCAGACATACAGGGTTATGCTGAGCTAAGGGTAAGGTTAGTTCAGTGGCATGTCATGAGGAGTTTGGAGCAGCAAAATTCTTTGACATGGGAGACATGGAGATCACAGGTTGATTTTGTCTCCAGTGGGAGCTGATGTGAATCAGGTGTTGGTGAGGTTTAGGATGCAGAGCCAAAGCACACTAAGGGCTGGATAGGTATAGTGTCTGAAATCACATGAGGTCTGGTATAGACCTGAGTATTCCCATGCAGTGGGAGCTGTCAGAGAGTTAGGAGACAATTTGGGGAAGTTGGTTCTCAGGTATTTGAGAGGGACCAGTAGTAGGGATTCATGCTATGCAGGGTCAGGACTTCACTACATGTTTTTTTAGGTTCGGATGTGGCAGGGTACTCGGATGATAGGGGTACACCATGGGATGTGTGGTGGGTTGTCTTCAGGATTGATCTTGAAGAGGGATACAAACCAAGAAATAGATTAGATAGAGTACAGGTATAGGTATAGTGCAGCTGTTTATCTCCAAGTGGGAGATTGTCAAGTTGTAGAGCTAAAAGCTTCACTGATGTAGACATGGAGGAGGTTGTAGGATGAGTTACAGAGTGTCACAGACACTGGCGTTGGTTTGGCCAACCGACGTCGGCAAGATTAGACAAGAAGGCAACCGACGTCGGTCATGGATCAGCCGGCGTCAGCGACCCCCAGGCAGATAGGGACCGACGTTGGTCGCCTGTGTGGTTCGACTCCAAGTTTATTATGGGTAGTTAGTTGATGAACCAAGTGTTTGCATGATGAGAGCCAATTATAGACTGAGAGCTATGGATCTAATTATTGTAATTAGATGTCTAATTATTGTTTGGATGAGATCTATATAATAGACTCATGGTTGTATTAGAAACTTGTTCTAGTTTGAGTTGAGCAAAGTTAGCTCCTTCTGTGTGTGAGGTGAGCAAGGGTGTTCCTCCTAGTTCCACAGCAGTACCAAGGTGGGTGCTGGTTTTGGAGAGTCAGTAAGATTCTTCAGGGGTGTAAGATCTTGGTCAGCAGGTGTGCATGGCCTATATAGGAGATCTACATGGTAAGTAAGATCGTTGATCTGCAGGTGTATGTGTGTGCAAGGTCAAGGTTCACAGGTGTGCAGAACTGGGTTGATTTGCAGGTGTGTAAGATCAGATAGGATAGCAACACAACAAGGAGCAAAATCAGGCAGGATCTTCTTGGAGTACAGGTGTGTACTCAGATAGAGCAAAGAGGAAGGCAAGGGAGTTCCTTCCATAAGTATGGTCTATTGAGGTGCAGGTTATTATAGGTTCATGGGAGATCTACTTGAAGTACCTTGAGTACTTGTGGAGTGCGTGGAGCACGGGTATAAGGTGAACACCAACTCAGAGTTTGAGTTGGGTGTTGGGACCTAAGAGAGAGCTTTGAGGAGAGAGTTATTGTTCACTTGAGGTGTGGGAAGCCTCTGAAGAGGTGGTGGAGAAGAAGTGGCATCTTCTTTATTGTATTCTTTTCTTCAAGAGTTTTAATACAAGTTGTGTATTGTCTCTCATATCATGTGTTATTTTTGAATTCTAGTTACTTGTGATTCTGGTTAATTTCTGCATATTAAGTTGCTTGGTTTGGTAATCAATTGTATGCTTACGGTGTTTCATAGCCTGACAATAATATTTTACATAGTACCTATTTATCAAAATAAGGGGGATTTTGGAGTGTTTTGGTACCTAAAAGTGTACCATAGGTGCCTAGAGTTTTTAAGAAACACTTTTCATTTTATAATTCTAGGAATTCAATGACTAGTTTATGGGTTGTGGTAATCCTATTACCTATTAGTGGAATAGAGGCAAAACAAGTGATTATTTCATAACATTTATACTAAGTGGTGGTTGGGAACCACCATGGCCAAATAGTAGATCTATATGAAATATGCAGTAATTATGTTAAGAATAATGAATTATGATCAAGAACTAATATATGACTAATCTAAGATGGATATTTACAATGACCATTAAACTAAGGTGATCTAGGTTTAAGAAAGAGAAAAAGAAAGGGTAGGGTAAAAATAAGTATGTTGTTGGTTTTTGTTTACAAAGATTATGACAAAGTTCAAATGTCTTTTGAACATGCATTTAACTAATGTATGAAATGAAATAGCTTAATCTCAATCACAACATACACCAATAAAGCTTCAAAGGAAAGTATGAAATGAGGCAAATAGGAACTAGACTCACTTTAAATATTCACTCCTTTAAGCAAATGACATTAGCCCAAATGCAAAAGAAGTGCAATAAATGAAATAAGCCTAAGAACCTTCAACTAATCTAGCATATTCACAAATTAATAACTCTAAAATCAAATGTACACATCTAAAATACATAGGAACCATTAAAATATAAAAGTGAAACCAAACAATAGAAATAGAAACCATACAACACTTCCTACAAGTAAATACTATAAAATCTTTGTAGAATTCCCTGCTAATATTAATTTTTCCTAGTTTGCAAAGTAATTTGGTTCTAAGAACATCCTCCCTTTTTTGATAATTGACAATTCTCATTTTATAGTATGTAAGGAAGCATGTTGATCAGTCTTAATCTAATTACATTTTTACAAGTGTACAAGACAGGTGCCCTTTCAAATGTTCTAGAACAAATGATCATTTTTAGTGAACTCACCCATAAATATTTTGTGTTATTACAAATTACACATGTTTATATAAAATAATATCTTATTTTAAAGTATCATATAGTGTTGGTTAAAACAAGAATATTCTTATATCACCTGACTTAGGACCTACTAGCTGATGATATGATTTATAATTATTGTATGGTCTCCATTCTTCTTAGATGCTACCCCATATAGGTGTGGTCCCATCTTCAAGCTACTTCAAATATAAATAGTGCTTCAATGACATAGTTGGTTTAAAACATTATGAGCTTAGATCCCCAACTCTTTATATTACCAGGTCTATAGAGTCTCCTAATCTATCCAATTACACACATATTCCTTTGGCATGGTAATTTCATGGCATCCTAGGTCATTCTATTCACCGATATCCAAAATGACCATTGCCTATTAAAACTTGGATCCAATTTTACTCTGTTAAAATTGACATCCTCATGATTGTCATTTGACATCCATAAGAACATCTATGATGGTCACATGACCATCAATTTTAAACACATGAACTAGGATCCCTAACATGATCAAATTGACATCTTTATGACCATCATTTTATGTCTATAAGAACATTTTTTATGTTTGTGGGAACATATTTAATGGTTGCAAGACCATCAATTTTAAACACATGATCAGGGATCTTTACTAAGTTAAGATTGAAATCCTTGTGACCATCAATTAACATCCACAAAAACATCTTTGATGGTCATATGACCATAAATTTTAACATAGTTATGGGGACTATCTATTAAGCTTGCCACTTGTCATCTTTTGATTTGCTCTACATTCTACATGTGCCATGTGTTGACTATTCAATGATTATGATCTCTTTGGTTATGCCACATGTATATCCTATGGGCCTTATGACTATTCAATGTGGTTTTTCTCTATTTGATCAGATTCTTATACTTAAATGTGTGCCATAGATTGAGATTTGAGTATTTGAATGTGATTAGTCCCTGAATTTCATAAAGGATTAAGCTAGGCTTGAAAATTAGGTTAAAAGGATTAAGCTAAGTCTTAAACAAATATAAAGGACCCCTAGAATTTAAAAGGGACTTAGCATAAATACTTTGGACCATGGTTTGTTTGTATTAATAAATATGAATATTTTGTATAAGGTTTATAAGCTAAGTTTATAACATATAAAAAGGACCTCAAGCATTTAAAATGGACCAAGCATAAGTATTTTAACCTAAGCCTTTTAAGCTAGGTTAAACATTAAAAAGGACCCTACAAAACATGATTTAGCATAAGGTCTTAACCTAAGGTCTCATTTTATAAATAAATACGATGAAAATTTGGGATAAGGCCTTAGGCCAAGTAATAAAAGAGACCCCATAATTTTAATTAGGCCATGCTAAGATAAAAGGGACCATGTGATATAAAATAGACCAAGCATAAGATTTTTAGCCTGCAGTTTGGTTGTGTTAAAAAAACCACCAAGCCTTAGGATAAAAATTAAATTAAGACCATAGAATTTAAATTTGTTCCTACTTAAACTTAAATAAAAAGATCCCACCAAAATTAAATTTAAATTAAAAGGTCTAGGCAAAATGTTAGTCCAGTGTTTCAAAAACATGAATTTAATTAATCAATTATAGATCAAGGTTAGTAAATGATCAATTTAACATTAAAGCACAAAAAACCATAAGCATGTTCAGCCCAAAATTGGCTCCATTAAACCTACAACTTGAAACACAAATATTCAATGTTATCACTTTAGATAAGATTGAAGCAAAACCATGAATAAATAAGTCAATTGGACCATGGTTTGGATGATATTCAATTAAAAATAGTCTACAATCATGCTAATGATACTTTGACCAAGTGGATTTTAATCTTTAAAGAGTAATTTTTCATAATTTGACACATGGGTCCCCATTTTTTATAAATGGGGATATGTTGACCTAAACAAATGGTGACTTCTAGGGGAAACATAGCAATATGTTAGAATTCAGACTCTAGTTTAGACTAGTGATTAAGCTACTTATTCCATTTGATCAGGCACCATTATTAAGATTATTTTAAGGTTAAAAAAATCTTGCATATTTATAATTAAGATCAAACATCAAAACTCAATCATGTTGTGTGTGTGGTTTAATTCTACTTAATAATTGCCAAAGGATTTTAGAGAACAACTTCCACATTCATGGTTTTGATCATTCACATTGACTTTCATCATGTTTGAATGTTCATTAAGAACCATGATTTATCTAAAAGAAGGATTTGGAATTTCTTTACTTCCACCTAAGCATACATATCCCAAATAGAGATGCCTTTGGCTCCACTCAAGGCCTTGATCCACTACTAGAGAGGCATCCATAGCCCTGATAGAGATTACCAGAATCACCTTTGTTTAGAAAGCTTTTTATTTTACATTAAGCTCTTATTTTTATATTTTTTAGATCATTTTTGAATTTATAGCAAAGGTTAGGAACTAATTTATCCATGTTTAGGGATCTGGTCAAGTGTTTGATTTTAAGGTAATCATCCTTGGTTATAAACTTTATCCTAGGTAAATAATGTTTTTTAAGTACAAACATGACTATGATTCAATAATTTAATCTTCCATCCTAAAGTTTCAATCATTATTAAAACCAAGCTTAGACCATAACAAGATTTTAAATCTCAAGGAATAATTAACTTATCCATTAGTCCTTACTAGCTTCTCTAAACTATAACATCAAGCTCATATTTCAACAATCTATGATCAACCAATGTTAAAAAGTCGTACCTACATTTATGAACTATAAAATTTCTTGAAAAACCTAGATAAAACTTGAGCTGAGGTTTATCTAAAAGGACTTATTAAAAGTGAGGAACAAATTAAGATAAAACAAATAATTATAAACAAGCAATATATACAAACAAGGGATGGAAAGGGAAAAAAATTAAGAAACAAAGAACAAGAAAAAAACTAATCTAAGACCCACACTAACTACATAAGGTATTTACCTCCTAGATCAAATGTAAAATTATTTAATTTATTATATAACTTTGAACCATGATTACTTCCATACAATAGTCTCTTCTTGTGGGTAGGAACACTTATACGCTTACATCTTCTAAGCAATGTAGCTCAACCCCTTATCAGTATTGTCAAATGCATGGATCGAAGATATGAATCTAAGACCCAATCATCTTATTCCCAAATTCTCATACTTTACAATAGGTGTGCTAATTTTATTTCATCCATAGATAGATAATAGTTTATATCATCTTTACTCAATAATGGTAGCTTGGTTAGTATCCTTAGACTGATGTTTTCATTAGGTTCTTCCTAAGGTGGACATAGACTACCAATATTTATACAAAAATCTTCCAAGTTTTCCCAAAAGGATTTTTCATGCTGATCAACTGAATGGAGCTCATTTGGAATCTCATATTAGAAACATGTTGGTACCATACTCCTGACCTCTTGGTGAAATCACCTGACAATTCCTAATCTAATTTGCTTGCTTTATCTTCATCTTTGATGAAGGAAGGCATCTCTTCTATCTAATTGAGCTCCAAATTATTTTGGTTTAAGACCTCCAAAATAATATCATCTTTTAGGAACTCCATATCATTGGAGATATTCTTAGATGAAGCATTTATGTGTTGTTCTATCTCATCATCTGCCATATCCATATCTTTTATTCTATTTACAAAATCTTGGTATGACCTCTACCAGTGATCATCTTCTTCAGGGGTATTCTCCATTTCAGAAATAAATCTACATGGGTTATCATTCTAGCTACCATTTTAAGTAATATTATCTTTCACTTGACCCAAATCCATTTTTAGCGATTCTTCTTCATTTGTAGATGTTCTAATGATGATTTCTTGTGAGTCTTCAATTTTAATTTCTTTTACATCTTCAGGGATACAATTCCTCTAGATAAAACTTATTTAATTGGATCATCTTCATCTTCATCTTTAAATGGAAAATAAAAATCCTATATCATGAAACCTTGAGATATTCCTACAAAGCCAAATGTCCCTACAACAAAGTCTTGATTAGGTATAATTTTGGAGGTTTCAAAAATATTACAATGATCATCCAAATGAATATCATAGAAATTATTTTGTATGATTTTATTATTTTTATTATCATGAAACTCATTTAGAGGCCTATTGAATATTTGAGAAGAGTGGTTTTTGTTAGAGCCTTCCCTTATATTTCCTACTTGTTTTCACAACTAAAGAAAGTTAGTGCTCAATTTTTGGACCATTTCTAATATCAAGGCATTTGAATTTTTTACTGTTTTAAGCTCATGAATTGGAGCATTACTAGTAGTTATGGGCATTAGAGTTATATGATTTTTTGGATGGGATCCACTTATGGTGCCATTCAGGAATTCTAAGTTTTGGCTAGGATATGTATGACTTAATGGAAAATGGTTTTGAACTAGTGTTAAATTAGGTGTATCAAGAATGACATTTTCAATGAGATAATTTGAATTTAGATTAAGCATGGAATATTCCATCTGACCCTGAGGTTGCATTTGGTCATTAATGATTATGGATTCAAAGTAGGCCTAGGTCAATGTGTTTATGACTAGAAGAGACCTTTTTAGGAACATGGAAGTTATGGGATCTATAGCATCTTTATAAATTTATAAGGATAAATCCTCATTAGGTCTAAAAGGGGCTATGGTTCCACTAAACATCTTTTATAATTGAGTGTTAAAGGCTTTGATGGTTTCATTAATGTCCCTTTTAATTGTGGTCAATTGTTGATACAAGACATAGGGACTAGTGAATTTGCCAAACTAATCAATGAAGACATTATTAAAGTCATTCTAGCTAGTAATATCATCATCTATAAGGTTGAGAAACCATTCATAGGTGACATCTTTAAAATTAAATGGAAACAACCTATAGGATACGTCTTCATAAACTACATTTAACAATCTCAGTGTAGCTTTGAAATTTCCAACATGCTCTTCAACTATGACAACATTTTTAGGACTAAAAGAAGGTAAATATCTCCTAGGATTTTGGGGAAGATCATGTACTATACATGGCATATTTATTTAATAACCACCTAGCCAAGCCATGCATTGAACACATGAGTACCTTGAACTGGTGAAATGTTTGAGACTTTTATAATCCTTTTCACCTAAGCCTCACCTTGGTGAATTTTGACTTGTGATATTGAAACCTATTTAAAATATGATGCATCACCAACATTTGTAAATTACAATAATTACATTTTCATGTTAAGCAAATTTTTCACAAATATATGTAAAGTATGACTATCTTTAAATAAGTAATCTCAAATATACATCTAAATTGATGAATGAGAAGGATTTTTACATCTTTAAGCTTGAATGAACTCAAATTTTTAAAGAACTAGTCAATATTTGTATAATATTGCTATTACAAACCTTAAACATGGTAAATACACAAATCATGAACTAACTTTGCATGAATGTCTATGTATCTTCAAATAATATCAATCTTTGGCTAAATGAAGCCTAAATATTGGTCTGAGACCATAAAGATAGATAATCTTTACATAATTATGCTCCAAGAATCACAAATATGTAAATAATACATCAATCTTTGGACATAATTCACCAAAATGAGCAAAAATTCTATAAATTCACAAAGGTATAACTAGAGGCCCTCCTTATAACAGTAGTAGAGATCCTCCTATTAACACCTAAAAGTGTACCATAAATTCTTAGAGTGTTTAAGAAACACTTCTAATTTTATAATTCTAGGAATTCATTGCATGTGTTATGGGTTGTGGTAATCTTGTTACTTGTTAGTGGAATAGAGGCAGAACAAGTGATTGTTTCACAATATTTACATCAAGTGGTAGTTGGGAAAAACCATGGCTAAATATTAGATCTATATAAAATATGTAATAATTATGATAAGAACAATGAATTATGATCAAGAACTAATATAAGAGTAATCTAAGATGGGTATTTATAATGACCATTAAACTAAGGTGATCTAGGTTTAAGAAAGAGAAAAAGGAAGGGTAGGGTAGAAAGAAGGATGTTGCTGGTATTTGTTTACAAACATTATGACAAAGTTCAAATGTATTTTTAACATGCATTTAACCAATGTATGAAATGAAATAGCTTAAGCCCAAATCACAACATACACTAGGCAAGCTTCAAAGGAAGGTATGAAATGAGGCAAATAGGAAGCAGACTCACTTTAAAGATTCACTCTTGTAAGCAAATGACATTAGCCTAAATGCAAAAGAAGTGTAGAAAATTAAATAAGACTAAGAACCTTCAACTAATCTAGCATATGCACAAACTATAAAATTTTAAATCAAATGTACACTTCTAGAATCCATAGGAACCATTCAAATTAGAAAGTGAAACCAAATAATAGAGAGAGAAACCATACAAAACATCCTACAAGAAAATATTGGACAATCTTTAATGAATTCCTTGCTTAGATTAATTGTTCCTAGTTTATAAAGTAATTTGGTTCTAAGAACTCCCTCCCTTTTTTTGATTTTTGATAGTGCTCCTTTTATAGGATGTAAGGAAGCATGTGGTTAGTCTTAATCCAATTATATTTGCACAAGTGTATAAGATATATGTCCTTTCAAATGTTCTAGAATAAATGATCTTTTTTAGTGAATTGACTCATAAAAAATCTATGTTATTAAAAATTACACATGTTTATATAAAAGAATATCCTATTTTAAAGTATCATATAGTGTTGGTTACAATAAGAATATTCCTATTTCACCTTAGGACCTACTGGTTGATGATGTGTTATATAATTTTTGTAGGGTCTCCATTGTTATTAGATGTTACCCCATACAATTATGGTCCCATATTCAAGCTGATTCAAAGATAAACAATGCTCCAATAGCATATTTGGTTCAAAACATTATGATCTTAGATCCCTAACTCTTTATATTACGAATTCTATAGATTTTCCTAATTTGGCCAATTACACCATATTCCTTTGACATGGCAATTTCATTGCATCCCAAGTCATTCTGTTCATCACTGTCTAAAAAATTCCATTGCCTATTAAAATTTGGATCCAATTCTACTATTTTAAAATTGACATCCTCACAACCATCATTTGATGTCAACAAGAACATCTTTGATGGTCATGTGACTATCAATTTTAAACACATGAACTAGGGTCCCTATTATGCTAAAATTAATGTAATCATGACAATCATTTGATATCTACAATAATTTCTTTGATTGTCACATGACCATTAATTTTAAGCATATGATCAGGGATCTTTACTATTGTAATATTGATTTTCTCAAAATTATTAATTGACATCCATGGTAATATCTTTAATAGTTTCATGACCATCAATTTTAACATAGTTATAGTGACTATCCACCAAGCCTACCACTTGTCATATTTTAATTTTCTCTACATTCTGCGTGTGCCATGTGGTGACTATTTGATGCTTCTAGGCTCTTTGTTTATGCCATGTGTCAATCTTATGGGTCTTGTGACTAGTCAATGTGGTATCACTCCATTCAATTAGGGTTCTACACTTAAACGCATGTCATAGATTGGGATTCAAATATTTGAACATGATTGGTCCCTGTATTTCATAAAGGATTAAGCTAGGCTCATAACTTGGGTTAAAAGGATTAAGCTAAATCTTAAACAAATAAAAAGGACCCCAAGAATTTAAAAGGGACTTAGTTTAAAGACTTTGGACCATGGTTTGTTTGTATTAATAAATATTAATATTTGGTCTAAGGATTTTAAGCTAAGTTTGAAACATATAAAAAATACCTTGAGCATTTAAAAAGGTACCAAGCATAAGGATTTTAACCTAAGATTTTTAATCTAGGTCAAACTTAAAAAAGGACCCTACATAACATTATTTAGCATAAGGTCTTAACCTAATGTCTCAATGTATAAATAAATATGATGGAACTTTGGGATAAGGCTTAGGCTAATTAATAAAAGTGACCCCACATTTTTAGTTGGACCATGGTAAGATAAAAGGGACCATGTGATATAAAATAGACCAAGCATAGGATTTTTAGCCTAAGGTTTGGTTGTGTTAAAAAACATAACCAAGCCTTAGGATAAAATTAAACTAAGACCATGGAATTTAAATTTTTTCCCATTTAAACTTAAATAAAAGGCTCCCACCAAAATTAAATTTGAATTAAAAGGTCCAAGCAAAACATTAGTCTAGGTTTTTGAAAACATGAATTTAATTAATCAATTATAGATCAAGGTTAGTAAATGATCAATTTATAACATTGAACCATGAAAAATCCTAAGCATGTTCAACCCCAAATGGTCTCCATTAAACTTGCAACTTGAAACACAAATATCCAACATTGTCACTTTAAATAAGATTAAAGCAAAACTATGAACAAATGAGTTAGCTAGACTATGGTGTGGATGATCTTCAAATAAAAATAGTGTGAAATAATGATAATGATACTTTGACCAAGTAAATTTTAATATTTAAGGAACAAATTTGCATAATTTGATACATGGGTCCCCATTTTTTAGAAATGTGGTTATGTTGACCTCAACAGAGTGGTTAAATCATAGAGAGATACACTTTAGAGTGGGTATCTTCCATCAAAAAAATCCTTGGAGACTTAGTCTCCCATGCTTTTCTTGACAATCAAGTCTCCAGTCTCACCACCCCATGAACCATCCTTGATGTCTAGTGTCACTTTCTATTTTTTGTACTTGAAATTAAATTCAAAATGGTAATTCCCTTCTTTTCTAATTTTCTATTATCCTTGTCATTGATTTTATACTTTATTAATATAATTTTAATATAATAAAATGTAGGATAAATGCACTTAGTATTTAATAATGGGAGGTTATGGATGTCAACAAAAAAGAGAGAATATAAGGAGAAATAAAAAGATAAAAAAATATTGGACATAGTAACATGATAACTATTCAAGATATAATAGGAGTATATGATAGTGTGGAGGATAATCTTGATGAATAAGAAGAGGAAGATAATGAAAAAAATAACACCATGTTTCTATACACTAACTGAAAGAGACCATGTGAGGATATCAACACATTGGAACCAAAATCATACCTCATGCCACATCAAATAAAAATATAAAACATGTTTGATACATAATAAGAGATGCATATATTATAAAAAATAGTGTATATTTTTAATAAATTTATAGAAAAAATTAAGAATGGAAGAGATTTTTTAGATAACCAAGTAGAGGTCTTATGTAGAAGATTATTTCAAAGGGAACTAAAGAGATACAAGGGAAGAAATAGACCCTTGTGAATAAAAAAAGTACCAGCCAAAAAAATTATAGAATTATATATAAAAGAGGTAGATTCAAGAAATTTTTATAGTAGTCAAGCAACAAATCAACTACTTATAGAATGGTATAAAACATGATGAAGTTGCCATTATTTGGAAAAAACACAAGATGTAGAGGAACATTTTTTATGTTTATTCCTATTATAAAATATGTTACATTATATATTATAATCTATTATTTGAATTTTTGGGATATTTAATAGATAATGCATTAAAATGGTGCATGAAGGCCAAACCTAGACATCAAAACACATGGATGAATGTGCAAAAAACATTCATTCAGATGAAACTTTTATTTTATATATGTAACAATTGAGAGTATCATAAAATTATAAAATTATTTCATAAATAAAATGATATTTTTAAGGAGTATGACTAAACATTTAAGGTAGTGGTATGGAAATTCTATGAGCTACTGAATGGGAAACAAAAGTTAAAGTGTTTTATTTTTTATCTTGTGCCATATTTAAATTAATCACTAAATAGAAAGATAGTTAATATAGATTTTTAAAGCCATATAGATGGATTTAATATTAAAATCATATTCCTAGTGAAGTGATATGGATTTATCACACAAAAAATATATGGAAAAATTGCAACAAGAATTAACATAGATGAGAGAAAAGTAATAAATTCAAATGAAAGGAAAAGAATGCACACAATAATTTTCAATAAGGAATGTTTAAAGACTAAGTATTTAGATTATAATATGTAGTAATTAAGGACACTCTTAGATAAAATTTCAGAATTATCAAATGGAAAATATGGTTTTTGTAGTAAGGATAACACAAATACTGGCTTGTATGATGCCTCTTATCGAGTAACCAAGATACATAGAGAAATTATATTATATAATATATCACCTATATGTTTTATATATATATATATATATATATATATAATATGTCCCATTATTTTAAATATGTCCATTTTAAACTCATATAATTTATTGTTCCATATGCTAGTCCTTCAATTACTCTAGTCACATATTTTTAGTGCAAGATGTTAGGAATGATTTGAAAGAAATGTATAGATGAAGATTAGTATAAATGTAAAAAATATCAACATTAGCACAAAGGAGGGTTTTTAAAAGCTAAATTCATCCTATGGGATACCCACTACAACAATAATATCAAAATCCTCCCTTGGTCCAATCCATGACACCCCAAGAACCAAACTATAAATATTACAATAATAACCAAGGAGGCCATAGAGGGGGATAAAATGAGGAAATTGAAGGGGATTTTTAAGGAGGATTATTAAATTACTATTTGGGTCAGGGATATAGATATATGCCAATACCTTTATGTTATAACTAAGGAAACTAGGGAATATTATAAGAAATTACATAGAGAAACTACAAGTGGTGAGTGGATTCCACCATGAAAATGGAATGCATGATTCATTTTCTTACCCAATGGAAACACAATATTATAAAAATTGAGGTGATTATATAGAGGATATTTTAGCATAACCTATGTATAAAGGAGGAACATGTTATGAAAATATGAAAAGTGACAACCTAATGGAAGATGTAATGAGATGAGGGAATCAAAAGACACCAAAGTCAATAAGGAAGAAAATTTATTAAAAAAAATAATATTATATTAAATATTAATATTTTTCAAGTCATGGTAAAATTTCATAAGTAAAAACAAGGAAGAAACAACAATAGTTCTATAGGAACCCAAACCAAGAGTTTTGGTGACTACACGTAGAGAACTACCATCAATATGTTAAAGATAAGATGATTGAGTCTGATGATGATTCTAACTAATATAATGATTAGTATTATCAAAATTAACATGATAATGACAAATTATTTCATAAAAAAGAAAAAAAATTAGAAAAAATAATATTGAGATAAAAGTAAAATTAACTTATTTTGATGAGGAAAGAGTTGAAGTTTTTTTTTTAAAATGCTAAGATTGGTGAAAGAATAAGGATTTTTTAAAACATTAACAAATTATGAAAGTATTAGAATAATAAAGAATGATAATTCATGGTAATAAAATTATGGAAAGGAAAATAACTTTAAAATAATGTGTTTGAGACTAACATGAAGTGGAGGAAAATAAAAATTTGGTTGAATTCCAAAATTAATGGATAAGAATTTAAAAGGGCATTGTTGGATTTAGGAGAATAAAAACATGTAATACCAAGTATTACATGGGATTCATTATTAAAACTATATTTACAAGTAAAAACATATTAAATTTACATGGCAAATGAGACTCCAAAATCACCCATTATAACACTCTAGAAATTACCAACCACCTACATAGGGATTTAAAAATGAACTTCATGATTATTGACATACATGACACTAGATACCCTAAGAAAATAAATTTATAATGGTTTATTTATTTAATCCTAATATTAAATCTAAATAAATAATAAAAAATAATTCATGGAATGGAATAGTAGATAATTTTATTCTTGAGACATGTATGATAGAATGTTAGTTAGAAGAACTTTGACTAGATGAAGATGAGAGAAACTATGATGATTTACCATGGATAGAAACCATTAAAAAAATGGGTGACCTAAATAAATAATATTAACCTAATTAATATGGGGAGATAACACTAGAAAGTGAAGAATCGGAGATATATTATAATGAGGAAATTGAAGCTTGGTTATCTTGAAAACCTAAGACAAGAGTGCAAAAAATTATCCACTTAATGAAATTACTATAGAAACTATAGAATAATACCATAGCATCATAAGTTTAAAAATAGGATATAACTTTTAATTAAATTATGAGCCTCACATGTGAAGATACCAAATTTTAATGTTATTATAATTTTAAAATAATATCTTAATGTACATGTATTTTTATTAATTCCCTACCCCATTCATATAAGAAATATTGGAGAATGTTTTAGGTAGAGAAGCATATTGATCCTTTGATGTTTTATTATAATATTATCAATTAAATATGTCTCTAAATCATAAAACTAAAATGATTTTTTAAATGAACTGGGGATCATTCATGTATATGGTGATATGATTGGGTTTAAGAAGGCACATGTGGTATTCAACTACATCATGGTAAAGCATTTATAGAATTTATCCATGGATTTATATAAGTATATCTATATTATTAAATTATATATGTGTTAAATTCAAGATAATGTCATAGCTATGTGTTTAATGCTTTAAATATGTAGATGATTGAAAATATCTCCAAATTTTAAGAACTATGTCTTTATAATAATTTTTGGGTCATTGATAGGAAACATCATATGTAAAGAGGTATTGGTTGTAGATTCATTAAAAAATAAAATAATAATAAAATTTAAACCACCAAGAGAATATAAATATGTAATAATGCTAATGCAACACATTGGATATCATCTTTAGAATTATGTATAAATTAATAATTTAATAGAGGAATTTATTACGAAAATGATTAGTTATTCAATTGAGTGGACACTATATTTATAGGAGGTTTTTGATATTTATAAGAATAATATATACAATTCACTTTAATAATATTAACTATATACTATAAAATCAAATTCCATGTCCACATAGACACATCAGAATTAGTAATAGAGGTAGTGTTAGCATAACCGAAAAGACACATGAATGATCATATTTAGTTTTCAATAAGGAAGTTAGCCAATGCATATATTAAACATTTAACCCTTAAAAGGGAAGTTATTAAATGGTATATTAGTTAAAAAATCAAAATTATACCTAATGGCCACACCCTTTATGTTTTATATGGATCATGAGCTCCTAAAGCACCTTGTTAGTAGAATAATAATCCAAGGATATGTTAATGGCTAATGTTGTTAAAGGAAATTGATTTCAAGATTTTAGTGAAACTTATAAAGATAAATAATGGACTAGGTTATTTATCTAGGATAACTATATGATATTAAAAATTCCTAGATGATGATGAGTTACCTTGGGCATACATATTCTGCATAGAAGATATAACCTAGGATATGTAAAACATTAACAATTTTTCATCAATACAATAATTCACTGATGGATATAAAGATACTAAGCACATAAGATTATTTATTTTTACATTTAATGTTAATTTAATATAATGAGTTTTATAAAAAAAAGTAAGAGATGATGTGTTGACAAGGGTAGTGTTATAACATAAAATATAATAACTCATAAGAGATGATCACATTGAGTTTGCAAGAGGTCATAATTTAAGAGAAAGTATCACAAATAAGATTATGCTAGCAATATTTTAGTTACCATTTTTTTTTTATATAAGAACATAACTATTCCAAGGTATGTGACATATTTTAGAGAGTGGGAAAGCTAAATGTAAGGTAAAACAAATACCATTAAACATGTATAAAATTTACAATAATTTAAAAGATGGACTACTGATTTTATAAGATTAATTAATTAAGATTTAAATAGAATTAATGTTAGTTTTAATATCAATAAAATAAAGTAATTAAAAATATGGGAAGAGTAAATACTTAAAAATTACTTCAAACAAAAAAATAGAGCCAATTCTTATATGAAAATGTTATTATAATGTTTGGATGCCCACTAACCATTACAAGTGGTAAAGGGAAAGACTTTAAAAACAAGAAAATTTAAGAATTGTGAAGATAATTATTGATCACTCATTATCATCCACAATAAAATGGTATGACTAATTATTCCAATAATGTGTTAGAAAATGGTTGATTAATATATGCAACATAGAGATAGGGAATTGGGATAATAATCTCCTTGTAGTGTTATGGGTTTAGTGTGTTGAATATGATGTTAATTTTGGGTATTTGATTATTGATATTATATTTATTTTATTTGGTGTTTTAGGCATTTATGAAATTTATTTAATTCATTTATGTCTTAAATTAGTTCTTTGGTCAATTTTGAACACTTTTTGTGAATTTTGTAAAAAACAATTAGAAGTATCAATTAGAGTTCAGTTCACCATAAATCACTGAATGTTTAGTTAACTAAAATATAAATTTAATTTATTCAAAAATATATTTTTACATTTATTTTTTTAGATTATCTATTTTTATAATTATGTTTTTAGATATTCACTTATCTAATGTGCATGTTAGTGTGCATATTTTCTTAATAATTGAAGATGATCCTTGCATGATGTCCATATGTTATTAGTGAGTCATCATTTTAATATCTAGTGTATTTTTATTTTTATTAGTTTTTAAGTTTTTTTGTTTTTTAATTTTAGACTTAACTTTCAAGGCAAGTTATATTGTAATAAATTTATTTTAGATTTATGTATTAATATAAATTGAATACAAAGGTAGTGTGGTGAATTAATTCTAATTAGGAGAGCTTTTTCATGTTTAAAAAAATATTTTATTTTAGGTATACATTAATTTATACCTTAAATTAAATGTTTTCAATTTTTAAACTATTCAATACACTTTTTGGTTGATAATCTCACTTACAATATAACTAGTTTGATAACTAGTAATTATAGGATAAATTTGTTAATACATAACTTCAATTTTAGAGTGAATCAAAAAATATTTTCACTCCATAAAAACATTAAAACAAAAATATTATTTTTTACCATATCCATGTTCAATAAAATTTCAGAAGGGTTTCACATCATTAGCTATACAATCAATGGCTTCGGTGAGTTATTCTTCCACAAACATTCATTTTTTCAAATGTGATAACTTTGAATATTGGATATATTACTTGGGAAAAAAATTTATGGAAAGGATTTTTGGATAATGTTCTCCATTAAAAAACCACCTAAATATTTTAATACCTTGACTCAAGATCAGGAAAGAAAAAAATATATAAATAAAATATGAATGCACAAGATTTATTATATCTTTAGAGTTACATAGACCCAATATTTATCTAAGAATTGCAAGATAAAAGAATGCCCATGAGACATGGAAAACCTTGGAGACTTAATATCAGTGATATATTAAGGTAATATATTTTAGAATTTCAAAACCTCTAAATTAAATTTGAGAATTTGAGAATGTTATATTCTAAAGGATTAGGATATTATTACATAAGGGTGAGGGTTTTAGTTTATATAATGAGGATTTATGGAGAAAATATAGAAGATAGTGTTATAGTAAGAAATATTTTGAGATATTTAAGTCAAATAGTTAATCTTATTATGTTCACCCATGAATATTTTAAATACATGAGCATTATAAGTGTTGAATAATTAGTGGTTCCTCTTTGGTCTTATGAGGATAAGATGAGACTATAAGTAGGACATCTAGAACATGATATAAAATAGAAACTTAAAAATAATGTAAGGTTTTCAAATACAAAATAGAAAACTGAATATTAAAATAAATTGAGATTAAAAATACCAAATTAAAAGGGAAAATATAAATTTAAATTTATATGTAAAACAAATATATACTTTTCTTGTCATTACTACAAAAAACTAGGACACAGATGAAAAATTACATGATACTGGTAGCTAATAATCAAGCTAATCAAGAGAGTAAAAAGAAAGCATTTAAATATTAAAATAATGATTCTTAATAGAAATTATATTATTTTATAATATGTGTTGTAATAATGTAGGATGTAAATAAGTTTTTATCTTTTAATTCAGGCTATTCAAATCACATGACATGTCATAAAAACAATTTCAGCAAGTTAAATGATTCCTTTAAAATCTAAGTGCAATTGGGAGATGGAAAGTCCATCCAAGTTGAAGGAAAGGGTAACATGAAAATTTTAAAAAAAATAAAGGTAAGGTTAAAATAAATTATCTTAATATTATTTTTAATAATTTTATAAGTTATAGTGATGAAATCAAAGAATACAAGTTTTATAATCCTACTATTAAATCCATAATTATTTATAGGGATTGATATTTTTTTTAAATGAGGTGTATGTTGATTTTGATAGTGCATATATATAATTAATAAGTGAATGAGTTAATAAAATTTTATTTTATTTTTAGGTATTTCAAATTCCTACACATGTTTCTAATTCAACATGAAACAATACTAGCTCTTTGTAAGAGACTAGTCATCCATCTTCATCAATTCCAAGAAATAAAAAGCAGTAGTTAAATCTACATTCTACCAATAAAATACTAGATCATAATTATGAGAGGATGATTAAAAGTATCCAACATTATGAGGGTATTTTCTTATGATTCTTATAATTAAAATATTATGTTGTCATTATCATTTCTTACTAGTGAACCTAGAAGTAATTAAAAAGTTAGTCAAAAGAAATAATGGGTTGATGTTATGAAATTAGAGATGGATTAAATTTAGAGGAATGATACATGTAATTTATTTCATGTTATGGTGTGGATCCTATTTAAAAATTAAAATGTATTGTGGATGAATGTCTAAGTTCTCCTAGTGAATGCCAGCATAGAGTTACAGGTGAATGCTGGCATAGAGTTGTAGGTAAATGATGGTATGGAGTTGTGAGTGAATGATAGCATGGAGTTGAAATAGAATTATATAATTAAATCCAAACAAATTTCATCATATTTTATAACTCTATAAAAACACTGGTATGAGGTCCAACTCTAGACAAACATTAGCATGGGGTGTAACTCTAGATCAACACTAACATGGCATGTCACAGATGAATGCCTATGTGATGTAGGAAAACATCAAGAATACAAATGAGTGTCAATATATTAAAAATTATCAATGGCATGTTATAGATAGATAACCATGTGTTGTGTTTAGGTAATGGTGTGCTTCATTTGGGCATCGGCATGTTACAAGTGAGCATCGATGTGATGTAGTTGAGTATTGATGTGTTGCAGATGTGTTGTGGGTGTATGCCTATATTATGTGGGTAAGAATAGAAACCATAATGTATTAACTTAATGTATTATTTATTTTTCTATATATATACATCATAACTCATTATTATCATGAACTAAGTTGTGAAAAGAGAGAACATAGTGTGTGAATTTAGCTACAAATTTAGGAGGGTTTGTAGAGTGTAGCTCCAAAAAATATTTGTGCATTTTAATTGTGAGAAGACTGATCTAACAGTTTATTTTACTCTCATGGATTTTAATAAAATTTGAACAAGTTTTTCTTGGTGGATGTATCCCACATTAGGTGAACCATATTATATCTAGTCTTCTCATTGTGCATGTTTATTTTTGTTCTTTATGGATCTCTATTTATAGATCTTGTTATTATGATTCTATGGAACTGTTCCACATTAATTTATGATTTATTCCTAATAATTGGTACTGGAGATATAGATTGTATTTACTAAAATGTTAAATCATAGGAAGGGTTATTAGTTCAAGTGGGATTTATGGCTGATGATCATAGATTAAAGGTTGAAAAGTTTAATGGATAGAACACTGGTATATAAAATATGTAGATGTAGGATTTTCTCTATCAAAAGGACCTTCATGCTCTATTGAGAAGAAAATCAAAGCAACCAATGAGTACATCAGATGAGGCTTGGGAGCTTCTTGATATAAAAACACTTGGAGCCATTCAGTTATGCCTTGCATATTTGGTTGCATTTAATATATCATAGGAAAAGACCATACAAAGTCTCATAAATGCATTAGGAAAGTTATATGAGAAACCCTCTACTTCTTATAAAATATTTTTAATGAAAAAGCTATTCAATATGAATATGTTTGAAAATGGTTTTGTTGTTGATCATCTAAATGAGTTCAATATAGTTATGAGTATGTTGAACTCTATAAAAATTGAATTTGATAATGAAGTTAAAGATCTAATTATTTTATGTTCCTTACTAAAGAGTTGGAACAACCTGGTAATGGTTGGGAGTAACTCGATCTCTAATAATTCTAAGTTAAAGTTTGAGGATGTCATAGGAATAATCCTTAGTAAGGAGGAAATGTGATGGAAAATCTCTAAGGAGACTTCTACTTCAAGTGATGATTTGGTGGTGGAAATTAGAAGGAGATAAAAGTCTAGAGGAAAAAGGAAGTATGGAAAGTCAAATGGTCTTGGAAGGTCAAAATCAAGGAGTAAGATGGTATGCTAGGACTATAGAAAGATTAGGCATGTAAATAAGGATTGTTGGTCTCTTCAAAACAAGAAAAAAAATCAATAAGACACCAAGGAGGTGAATATGGTAATAGGTAATGTTTGTCAAGATGCATTAATTCTCTCCATTGACAATATTGTTGAGTCTTGGGTTTTAGATTTAGGGGCTTATTTTCAAGTTACACCACATAGGAATTATTTTATTGATTATGTTCAAGGGGATTTTGGACCTGTTTACCTTGGTAAGGATGAGCCTTGTAGCATAATAGGAAAAGGAAGTATTAAAATCAAAATGAAGAATGGGAACACTTGGATACTTAATGATGTTAGGCATGTGCCAAAGTTGAGATGGAATTTGGTATCTATAGGGTAGTTGGGTAGTGAAGGTTGCATGGTGACTTTTATAGTAGATTTTTAGAATGTGACCAAGGGTGTTCTTGTGTTATCAAGAGGTAAGAAGGTTAGTACCTTGTATTTATCAAATAGTATTGACTATTATAATTTAATTGTTATAGAAATATATGTAACTTTGTGTCATAATAGGCTTGGTCATATGAGCCAAAAGGGCATACAAGTTTTGAAGGATTGGTTGCCTAGATTGAAAGGGTCTGATCTAGATTTTTGTGAAGACTGTGTGTATAGAAAATAGAAAAGGGTAAGGTTTCTCAAGGTTGGACCTACAAGAAAGGAGAATAAGTTGGAGCTAGTTCATTTAAATGTATAAGGGCTAGCTTAAGTATCTTCTATTGGTGGTTCATCTTATTATGTCACTTTTATTGATGATGTAACTAGGAAATTTTAGGTGTATTTCATTAGGAGAAAATTTTATGTGTTTGATACATTTAAAATATGGAAATCCTTGGTTGAGAATGAAATAGGTCTCAAGTTAAAATGTCTTGGGTTAGATAATGATGGGGAATATTATAGTAATGAATTTTTATTACTATTTAAGGAATGGAATTCACAAATAGAGTATGGTTCCAATAACTCCATAGTAGAATGAAGTGTCAAAAAAGATGAATAAGACTATCATGGAGCATTCTAGGAGCATGAGGTTGCATGCAGGACTACCCATTTAGTTTGCGTAGAAGCAGTAAAAATGAAAGTATATTTGATCAATAGAGGTCCTTCATATTCTTTGGATGGAGGCACACCTAAGGAAAATTGGTCTAGTAAGAAGGTTGATTATTCATTTCTTAGAATATTTAGTTGTGAATATTTTGTTCATATTGATAAGGATGATAAGACCAAGCTAGAGGCTAAGTCTAAAAAATGCACCTTTGTTGGCTATGGTGAGGATGACTTTGGTTTCTAGATTTGGAGACTTAAGAACAATAAAATAGTTTGGTCTAGGGATGTTGTCTTTAATGAAAAACCCATATATAAACAATAGTTTTAAGATCAAAAAGAGGATTCTAGAAAAGAGTACATAGTATTGAAGGACATTGTAGATGATAAACTATCCAAGTAACTAGTTTAGGCACCTACTTCACAAGATCCCCAAACTCTTATGGTGAGAAGGTCTTCTAGGATAAGAAGGGAAATTGAACATTTTTCTCCATCTCTTAATTATTTTTTACTCATTGACAATGGAAAGATTGAGTGCTTTGAATAATAAATGCATGTAGATGTTAGGAAAAAGTTTGAGTAGGCAATGGATGAGGAGCATTAGTCTCTCATAGAAAATTAGACTTGATATTTGGTAAACCCACCTAAAGGTAAGAGAACATTGTAAAACAAGTAGGTGCATATAATTAAAGAGGATGATGGAGGCATGAAAAGGTACAAGTCCTAGTTGGTGGTAAAGGGGTTTGCACAAAAGAAGGGAATTTATTTCAATGAGATTTTTTCCCTAATGGTAAAGATGACTTCTATTAGGATTGTTCTTGGGATAGTGGTAGCAGAAGACTTACACTTAGAGTAGCTAGATGTGAAAACTACATTCCTTCATGGTGATTTAGAAGAGGACTTACATATGGGGAAGCCATAAGGATATGAGGTCATAGGGAAGAAAAAATTGGTTTTAAAATTGAAGAAGAGCTTGTATGACCTAAATCAAGCTCCATGATAGTGGTATAATAAATTTGACAGTTTTATGTTAGAGTAAGGATACTCCAAGTGTCATTCAAACCACTGCATATATATTAATAAGTTTTATGATGGTGATTACAATATTATTTATTTGTGTGTGGATTACATGTTGGTTGTAGGTAAGAACATGTAGGAAATAAAGGTGCTCAAGGAATAGATTAGTAATTCCTTTACTATGAAGGATTTGGGAGTAGAAAAACAAATCCTTGGTATGAGAATAACTTAGGATAAAAAGAAATGAAAGCTAAATTTGTCCTAGGAAGAGTACATTAAAAAGTTCTTGGAAAGGTTTAGTATGTAGGATGTAGAACTAGTTGGGACTCCTTTGATAGGCCATTTTAAGTTATCAAAGGAGTAGTATCCTAAGATAGAGGAGGAGAGAATCTAGATGTCACATGTATCTAACTCATTAGTAGTTGATAGCTTGATGTATGCCATGGTGTACACTAGGTCAAATATTGTCCATGTAATGGGAGTAGTAAGTAGGTACATGAGTGATCCAAGTAGAGAACACTAAAAGGTAATGAAATGGATCCTTTAGTATTTAAGAGGGACCATGTGGACAATTTTAATCTATGGTTGATTGAAAATCACTTTGTGTGGTTGTGTAGATTTAGACATGGATGGAGATTTAAATAGTAGGAGTACATCAAGATATGTATTTATTGTAGGTGACATAGTGGTGAGCTAGATATCATAACTATAGAAACTTGTGACTTTGTCAACCATAGAAGTTAATTAAGTTGTTGTCATAGAGGCAAGAAAATAAATTGTTTAGATATAAAAGTTACTTGAAGATTTGGGGCATAAGTAGGAGGAAGGTAATTTATATAGTGATAGTCAAAATGTTATACATCTAGTAAAGAACTCTGATTTCCACTCTAGATTGAAGAATATACAATTGAATTACCATTTCATTAAGATAGCATTTGAAGAAGATAAGTTAAGGATAGAGAAGATTCATACCAATCAGAATCTTGCTGACATGATGACCAAGGTGATCACAAGGGATAAACTAAAGTTATGTTTAGTTTCAATTGGCCTTCATAAATAATAATGAAAGGTTGAGAAACTTGCTTAGAAGAAATAAATTTCCAAGTGGGATATTGATATGTTGTGGATCCTATTTCCAAATTACAATGTATTGTGGATGAATTTATAGGTTCTTTAGGTGAATGCTAGCATAGATTTGTAGGCAAACATCGACATGGAGTTAAAGGCAAATGCCAGCATGGAGTTATAAGTGAAACCAACATGGATTTGTGGGTGATACTAACATGAACTCTATATTAACACTGGTATGAGGTCCAAATTTGGATGAATACTAGCATGAGATCTAACTCTAGATGAACACTAGCATGGCGTGCAACTCTAGATGAACACCTATGTGATACATGTGAGTATGAGTGATGTAGGAGAGAATTAACATCTTTTGGATGGTAAATTCAATGTTTTAAATGGATGATATTGTGTTATAATTGTATGATGACATGTTGTGGTTAGGTTTCATAATTTTTTGGGTGAGCATCAGTGGGATGTGGTTGAGCATCGACATGTTGTATACATGTTGTGAGTGTATTATTGTATTATGTAGGTGAGCATCAGAACCATGATATATTACCATGATGTTATATATATATATATATATATATATATATATATATATATATATATATATATATATATATATATATATATATATATATATATTATAACTCATTATTATCATGAACTAAGTTGTGCAAAGAGAGAACAGAGTGTGTGAATTCAAGTGCAAATTTAGGAGGGTTTGTAGATTGCAAATCCCAAAAATATTTATGCATTGTAATTGTGAAAATATTGATCTAAGAGTGGATTTTACTCTTGTGTCTTTTAATAAAATTTAATAAAATGTTTCTTTATGGATGTATCCCACATTGGTTGAACCATGTTATATCTAGTCTTCTTATTGTGCATGTTTATTTTTTGTTCTTTATGCATCTCTATTTATAGATCTTATTGTTACAATTTTGTGGAATTATTTCACATTCATTTGTAATTTATTCCTAACATTTCATGCTCCATTTATTAAATATTTCATTAGTATTAATTGAGTCTAAAATACCAAAATTAAGAGTGATGGTATAATTTACAAACTAAAGGTTAGACTAGTTGCAAGAGGATTTGGACAAACATATGGGGTTGACTATGATTAAACATATGCACCTGTAGCACATAAAGATACTATAATAATTGTTTTAGGTGTTCATAAAGTATGTAAAATACATTAAATGTATGATCATATTACATTCCTAAATGGAGTGATTGCATAAGAAAAATATGTAGGGAAACCACAAGGTTTGGAGGTAAAAGGTAAATAATTTTTGGTATATAAATTGAAGAAATATATTTATGGGATAAGTGAGATACAATAGATTATTAATAAATAATTTATATTTATTTACTAGATAAATTCTTTTTAAGATTCACAATTAACCAAATTTTTACATATAAGCACTGGGTTCTATGTTTTATATGGTTATTTCGATGTAGATGACTTGATCTTTACAAGTATCTCTATGGAGATGTTGAATATATTCAAGAAAGATATGAAATAATAATTTGAGATTACTTATATTTTAATTATTAATTAATTTATTGGCATGTAATTACATAAAAATAAAGAGGAAATATTCATTTATCAATCTAAGTATGTGCAAGACATGTTAAATAAGACAATCTTCAATATTCAAAGCCCACATGCATTCCAAATATAAGTAGATAAAAGATTATGAGAGAGGATGGAAGTCCTTCAACTTATTAAAATAATTTATAATCATGATGGGATATTTGATGTATCTTACTATGATAATACATTATATCGTTAATAGGGTTTCACTATTTTCAAGATTTATGGGTAAACTATCACTCAAACATTTACAAAAAAATAAGGAGAATTTTTAGATATGTAAGACATACCTAAAATCATGGTAATAATTTCATACCATAAAATTATTTATGTCTCATTGGATACATATATTCATATTTAGAGTCAACTTCAAGTTAATTTTTCACATTGGGTAGTGTGTTGGTTTCTTGGTCTTCAAAGAAACAAGATACAATTACAGTATCCTATATTGAAGATTAATATACAACCCTTACACTAGTTTTCATACAAGGATTATGGTTGAGGATACTCTTTGTTTTCTTATATAGGCTCATCTTGAACTAACACAAATATTTTTGATATTGATGGGGCCATACAATTTTCCAAGAATCTAGTTTACATGCTAGAACCAATCATATTGAACTAAAACATCATTTTATCAAAGACTTGTTTAATGATAAACAATTTATCATTGAGTATGAGAGAATTTAAGATCAATTTTATTATATTATCACTATAGATACTCAAATATATATTAATATTTTAAAATAATCTTGTACACCTGGAAACTATTCATTTTGGCTTTACTCTTCAGTTCTTGACCTATTTTGCATCTAAAAGGCTCTTGTTCCCCATCTCATTGTGCCTAATTTATTATTTTATAGTTAACCATGATATTATGATTAGTTATATTTCATTTATCAAAAAATATTATTAAAACTTGATATATGTCCTTCATTTTTAGTTACATAATCTCAAAAACTATATATCTTCTTATAAATTTGCATTAAAAATTGGATACTATCATTGACACTAGTGTCCCTGCTCTAATTTAGATGTTTGTACCTTAAAAACACACAAGTTTACAAATATTTTTATATGTACAGGTCAAATTATTTATTTCCTTTAACCCTTAAATGAGAAACATTTAAAAGGGTGTGGTATAAACACAAGTTAAATCACATTCATTATCCATCTAGCAAGTACCTCTCAAGCTTACACTACACTATTGAAAATCAATTACATAACAAAGATATTATGCCCTATACTTTCCTATTTCAAAATAATTCATAGGATAAATATTATTATATTTATTAACCATCAAAATATCATCTCAAGATAATTATTTTCTAGGTTACAAGCTAGATCAATGCATATATTCGCATATAGGATATTACATAATTATTTACACATAAGCCCACATAAGTAGGATAACTATATCAATATGATTCCATATTTATATTATATTAATATTTAGGTATCAATCAATAAAATATGTGTCTTTGAGGTCATTTCATCTTCACTTGATCCCATTAACCCCCATTTTTACAATGAAACATGCCTTAATTAGTAGGTGTAAGGTTTTGATCAAAAGATTAATATCAAGAATCTATACACATAGTAATAACAAAGAATATAAAAGGTAATAGTCAATATTAATAGGTAAAAGTGGTATTTTAATAAAATATTCAATATTACTTACATTAAACTAGTGGAAAAATCAGGACACTATCATAGATGATAGTGTCCACAAGATGATGCAAGTGTCAAGGTAGACATAAAGCAAATATATAGAATCTGAAGATGGGATACAAATATTCATACATTAAAATTATGTTATTTCACTACTAAAATATACCTATGAATAATTTTATAAGATAATTATAATATATCTTTCACAATGACACATGTTTTACTTTCCATATCTGGCATATGCTTAGATTAAATATATCTCATCAGGATATCAATAAAATATGAAATCATTTAATTAGCCTAATTTTTAGAGAATATTGTTTTTTTATTTTTTTATATATTTTATTATTTTTAATCCTTATTTTTAATTGGTTAAAAAATCACCAATGGATCACAAAAACATATTTATGGAAGACTTAAGGAGATGATATGCATCTTTCGTCTAGGCATCAAAGGGGGGAATATTGAGTATGATGCCAATTTTGGCTCTTTATTATTAATCTTAAATTTATTTTATTTGGTGTTTTATGTGTTTATTAAGTTTTTTTAATTAATTTATATCATAGAATTTTTTTTTAGGTAAAATTTGGACACTTTATAGGAATTGCCTAAAACATATCTATAAGTGTCAGTTAGAGTCTAGTTGACTATAGTTTAATGAATGTTTCATTAATTAAACTGTAAAGTAAACACTAAAATTTGAAAACATTTAATTATTTATGGGTTGGAATATTTATTTAATTTAATTATTTTATGATAAAAATTTAAAAATGTGTGGTAAAATATAATTTAAATCCCACTCATTATTCATCTATCAATCACCTATCAAGCTTACACTACACTACTAAAAATCAATTGCACAAATAAGATATTATGCCCTATTATTTCTCATTTACAAATGAATCATATGATTATTATTAATACAATTCTAAATCATCAAAATAAAAATTCATGATAATTATTCTAAAATTTATAATATATATCATTACATGCAGTTCATATAGGATATTACATAGTTGTTCACACACAAGCCCACATAAGAGGGATGACTACATCGATCCATTGCCCTCTTAAAATTATATGGATATAGAGGTAATGATAATTGAAAATTTATCTTTTAATTCATATAAAATTCACTTGATCCCAGTAACCCGTATTTTTTCAAGGTGGTATGCTTTAATTTGAGGATCTAGGGTTTTGATCAAAATACTAATATTGAGAATCTTTGTACATGATATAAAAAATAATTTAAATGGTGATAGTAAAACATAATAGGAATATGTGTATTTTTTATAAATTTTTAAATACTTTTTACAAGGCACTAGTTGTAGAATCAAGACACTAGTATTGACATTGGTGTCCATAGGGTGATGCAAGTGTCCAAGCTGACATAAATCAAATATCTAGACTTTAACAATGGGATATAGATATTAAAAAAACCTAAATATATACATACACTACTCATTTATTATTGCATCACTATCTATTATAATTATAATTTACCCTTCATATTTTTATTTTAATAATATTTCAATCTCCATATTTGGCATATTTTTGTCTATCTCATAATAATATCAGTAGAATCTTAATTCATTTAATTCACCTAATTTTTAGAGTAGTTTACTCCTTGATTGTTTATAATACTCTCTTATTGTTAATTCTTATTTCCAAAAAGGGTTAAACATTTGGTGAACTTGACTTCTAAGTTTTCTCATGCAAATCCTCACTTGCCCTAGGCTTTTTAGCTTTCTAAGGTTTATGCTTACAATATTTATTCATATTTTTATATCACTATTATGTAACCCAAACATATTCCTAGCATATTTGGGGTTCCTGTTGAAATTTTTTAACTTCCTATTAGACCACCTCATATGTCTCTAGATAAAACCATGCAAAATTATACTATTAATGAGTGCCAATAATGACAATGAGAAAAATATTGAAAACAATATTATAAAGGATGAATATAATCATGAGGATAATCAAACACATGAAAATAATGAATAAGAACAAGTATATTATGAAAAAACTAAATGTATTTCATTATTTTGAGATTGCATTCATGATAATCTTAAAGACCTCCAAAACATCCTTAATAGTATACTATAAACTAAGATAGCAAAAAAAGTTAGTGAAAACCATTGCCCTATCTTGATATAATTGTTTGGAATCCTAGATATTCCTATCACACATCATTTCAAATATCCCTCCCCTTAAAAACAACATTGGATACTACATATAGTAGGGTCATGTGATATATTTTCAAACCATTGTTCCCCAAAGATTAAAAAACTATTACTACATCCTCCATGTGAATAATCTATTTTTCAACTCAATTATAGATTTCAATGCCTACATAAATTCAATATTTTTTTTCATCCCCTTTGATGATTACTCAAATCTCAAATATAAATCCCAATGGGTATACTATGTAATCTCCTCTCCAAGTTATTCAATATTTTTAAGATAAGGTTAACAACATTGAGAAAAACATTTTGAAATCAACTCATAATGTTGATTCACAAGAAGTATTACATAATCCTCTTGCACTTGAGATATATTTTAACCCTTTACCAATAGATTATTTGCACCCAAGTGTTAGGTTGTGGAGCCAAAATCTTCACCTGGATGCAAACATGGAGGTTGCTGAGTGTCACAGTCACTGATGTCGGTAGGCCAACCGACGTCGATCATGGGTCGATAGAAAGCAACCAATATCGATCAGGGGTCGGCCAACGTCGATCACCTCTAGACAGATAGGGACCGATGTTGGTCACCTGTGCGGTTCTACAACTGCTTGTTGACAAATAGTTAGTTAACGAACCAGTTGTTTGCATGTTAAAGGCTAAGTTTAGTCTTGAGCCACTTATCTAATTATTGTATGCATAAGATCTATATAATAGACCCATGGGGCTGTATTTTAAAGTGTAGAACTAGAAGAGTTCTTCCATTGGTGGAATCACAGGGGTTCTTCCAAGTATGTAAGATCAGGGTTGATCTGTAGGTTGTTGTAAGATCATGGAGGAGATCTACATGGGTAAGTAAGATTGGTTGATCTATAGGGGTGTGTGTGTGCAAGGTCAAAGATAGATCTATGGGGTAGCAAGATCAGGTGAGATCTACTTGGAGTACTAGTTTGTACTCAGTTGTACAGGCAGTATTGTACTGACTGGTTGAGGTGAACAACAACTCTATGTTAGTCGTTTGTTGTGACCTGTATTGAGAGAAACTCTTGAGGGAAAGAGATATATACATCTGAGAGGTTTGAGAAGAAAGTGTGATTTTATTCATTGTATTTCCTTCTGGAATGAGTTGAATACAATTGTGTGTTTACTCTCATATTCTGTGTTATTTCTGATTTCTAGTTACTTGTTACTTCTGGTTGAATTCCACTTTTAGTTGTTTGTACATGGTAATCAATGGTGCTCCTAGGTCTTGTCAATTGGTATTACATAATCCTCTTGCACTTGAGATATATTTTAACCCTTTACCAATAGATTATTTGCACCCAAGTTCACATTTTATGATTAAAAGGGTGACTATGAGCATCATCTTCAATATTTTTATGCACCATTCCTTGACTATTATTCTAATGAAAAAAATTTAACCAAATTATTTCCAAGAATTCTAAAGGATTATTCTTTAATATGATTATATGATCTACCAATAAAATTAGTAAAAGCATTTAATCCTCCAACAAATCAATTTATAGCACATTTTTCTACCAACATTATTGAAAGGATGTCATATGTAAAAATGTTTTCATAAGGAACCAACGAGCCTATTAATGAATATGTCTTAAGGTTTAATACAAGGTTATAAAAAATGACCAATCCAATGTAAAATAAATAAATTCAAGATACCTTTAAAAAACATTTGATTTTTCCCTTACATTAGTCTATTATCTTCAAGAAGTTCAAATATTTTTATGAATTATGGCATATTTTTAGAGATAGAGAAATGATATTTATTTCATTGAATATGCTTAAGTATGTATAAAAAGCATTGACTACATCAAATACCAATTTTTGTATGAAACCTAGCTATAAGTTAAAACCTTTTGAGGCTAAAAATTAAAAAAACCATCATGGTTGATATAGTGTCAAAGAAACCTAATTATCTCATCTTATCCATTGCATGTAATAAATAGTTTACATGATTACCTTAGTCTCTAGCTTCAATAATTATTAAGCTAATGGAGTTTAATATCATATATATACTTATTACTATGGTGGTTGATATGATTATACCTCTACCAAAAGTATGTGATTAAAAATATAAGTGTGCCTACCAAAAATTTGTTGGGAATTCTAAAAACATATGTTTCAAATTGAAGCACAAGATACATAAACTTGTTGATAAGAAAAAAATCATTTTCATGATTCTCAAAAGGATTTAGGATCCAAACCTAATGATCATGAAAATACAAATATATTAAAAATTTGGTTATAATATCATTATAAGGAAACAATAAAACTAAAAATCGAATATCATGAACATCCTCCTCTACCAAATTATGGGTACCCATTATATGTGATTATTGGTACACTTACATGTGAAATTCCTATTATGGTTCAGAGGCCTTTAATTCCATTTGATGATAGTGATATTATGGATCATGACTCAAATCTTCATTCATTATTTATCAGATCACATATTGATCATCAACCTATACACATTATTAATGTTTGATAATGGTTCTATTGATAATGTATGTACCATGAAATTATTAACACATTTGGATACCTATAGTATTATTTATTCCCTTCAACCAAAATGATCTTATCATTCCATGGAAAGATAATTTTTTGGTGATAATGATTTAACTTTACAAGTTTTTTAGTAAACATGATCATAAAAATTTTATTTACACCACATATAGGATTCTTTTATGTGTTTTTGGGAAAACATTGAATTCATAATATATGTTAAGTAGCTTCTATAGTACATGGATCTATAAAATATATTCATTTCAATAAGGTAATTACAATTTATAGAATTCAATATGAACATCTAGTATAACAAGAGAAGTTTGTTCTAAGATAGATAGTCATACACCCTACTAAGTTTAATCATGAGTGAAAGGGTAAAAAAATTAAATCTGCTTTCCAAGGTCCCCAATACTTGATATCCTATTGCATATGAGATATACAGTGGATTATATGAGGTCATCATTTACACTTCTATGACCTAGCCAGTTATTGGAATAAGTGTACCATATTTTAGAGAGGGTGCAAAGACCTAAAATTACATCAATAAAATGGAAAAATAATAAATAATGGGTTCCATGAAATAATTTATATTCTATAACAACTTCACAACCACATTGTCCTATGAGCTATACATAGATTATTACATATTATCTAGATCTAGATTTGACATATATACATGATCCTTGGTAACATGATCAGTTTAGTAAATATCACCCTATGAGTATCCACTATATGGTATCATATAATAACACTCTCTTACCAAAAATTATAAAAATTTAAATTTAAAATTCAAAAAATAATAATAATAATCAAGAAAATACAAAAACATTCAAATAAATAAATAAATAAAAATATTTATCATTTCACATATTTTCTAAATTTTGCATATGTTTTTTTTTTATTGTATGTTGGTAGATAACATATAATTTATATACAAACATATGTTTCATGGGTAATTTAGTGTGATACAAATATACATTAGATCCATGATACATGAACATGCAGATATTGGACCTTTCCTCTTACTACATGACCCATTATGTTGAGGGAATCATTCTTTTATTTGATCACAATTGACACAATTTATATTGTTTAATGATTATTTATTATTATCAAATTGATCTTATATAAAAACATCTACATAATCCTATACTCATGCTACTATCTTGCACATTGTACTTGATATTCTATTCTATAGGGCATTATTCTAACATATCTATGTAGGGACTACTATGACATACTTAAACTAGTTTCTTATATTTCACTTACTTCATATCCTCATATAGAATACTTGACTATAATTCTTATTTATTTAATTGTCTTGGTTACATAAAATTTGAAAATTTTTCTTCATTATTTTCCATAGTGCCCTAAGTATTACTTAATTCTTTGGTCTATGGACATTTGAATATGTATTTAATTTTAGTGTGTGGCATTTTAACAAGCCCATTTTTTGAAGTCTCATTACACCCATATTTGTGTGACATTGAGTAATATTTAATGTGTGCTTGATTGTTTACTAGGTTTTTTTCTTATATACATTACCATGATTCATATCATGGATCATAGGGCTTGTTATGTATTCATAATGTGAGATTTATTGATACATATAGTTTGACAAGATACCACTAAATTTTCTTGACTACATGATTGAAATAGATATAAAATAATTTTCATATCCTTTTGAGATAAGGTGAAATTCACTTTTCATTCCCATAACCTCAAAAGTGGGGAATATCAATGTGAGAATTACATATATACATGAATCCACATACATACAATTGGTAGAAATTTTATAATTTGTTATAATTTACATGATTTAGATATACACTTAGGACAAAATATTATACATTTGGCATATATTTGGGATAATGTTTTTCATATATATGACAAATAATATACACATTTTATAGATCAAAGGTTACATTTTTATAGATACTCTAGTTTGAGACACATTTTAGGTGCATATTCGATTCAACTACACTAATTATAGGTTCATATACTAACCTTAGAAAGATGCACCATAAACTTTTATCTATTGCAATAGTTAGCTCATTTGATTAGTGCATTCAATATTGATCACTCTTGATGGACTTGAAACTAATTATATTTATGTATGGTTGATATGGTTACTCTATTTGACTTATATGAGATTGGTTAGATTATGTTTACACTTAAGTTATGTGATTGAGATATAATGCTCTCAATGGAATTGGCACAACTCACCCTCATACCATATTGGAGTCATGATCACCCTTAAATTACCCTATTCACATCTCCAAGGTTCATTTTTGAACTTCTCTACAATACTTCATCTATAAATCATCATTAAAAAAGAAAACTATCAATAGATAACATGTTTGCATTGACACATGTGTACTCATTCCTTGATCTTTTTTATTTCAAGTAATTTAAATTATTAATTTTTAGATTATATGAACTAATTACACCTATAATATTTATATTTTTTTTATTTCATACACATATAATAAAGTTATACATGGCTCAAGTCAAATCAAGTGTGTGTTGTACACTTCATGATACGTAATTTTTCCCTTTAACCTAGTAATTTCATCCTTATGAATTACTAGATTAAATGGGGGAAATGGAGATAATAAAATCAGGATTTTTATGTTAAAATAATATTTTACACTTGGATAATATCATTCATATAAATAATATTTAGTTATTGACCATCCTTACAACCAAAAGGCTCATGTTCACCATCTCATTATGCCTAAATTCTTATCTTATAGTCTAGCCCTGATATTTTGATTAACCAAATCAATTTTATCCAAAAATATGCATATAATCTTATATATGTCCTTAATTTTAGTTATATAAATTTAATAACTTTATATATTTCTAGAAACTTGTGTTAAGACATGGACACTAGCATCAAAACTAGTGTTGTTACTCCAATACAGGTGTCTATACATTACAAACACTCAAATTTAAAATATTTTGATATGTATGAGTTATCCTATTTATTTTAATTTAATTATTTAGTTATAAATATTTCACAAGGTTTGGTATAAACACAATTTAAATACCACTCATTATTCATCTAGTATTCACCTCTCGATCTTACACTACACCACTGAAAATTAATTGCACAACTAAGATATTCTTACCTACTCTTTATTAATTACAAATAAATCATATGTTAGTATTATTATAGGTATGAATCATAAAAATAATATCTGATGATAATTATTTTCCAAATTATAATCTAGATAACTATATGCACTTGCATATAATATATTACACAATTACTCACACACAAGTCCACATAAGTATGAAAACTACATTGATCTGGGCCCCTATTTGGAGTATATGTCTATGTAAGTAGAAATAAATTATATATGGATATTTTAGGTCATATTTACTTTAATTTATCCTATTAAACCCCATTTTTACAAGGTGGAATGGCTTAATTGCTAGATCTAGGGTTTTCATCAAAAGAATGATATCAAGAACCTATGCATGCAATTTAAATAGAGAATATGAAAGTAATTAGTCAACCCTAATATTCATAATTTGAATTTTTATAAAATCATAAATTTAAATATATAATCTAAAATTTATACTCAACCCTTACATGAAACTAGTGGTAGAGTCTATACACTAGCATCAATGCTAGTTTCCACAAGGTGATGCAAGTGTCCAAGTTGATATAAATAAAATGTATAGAATGTGATGATGGGATTTATATATTCACATATTAAAATTATTCATCTTCACTACTCAAATTTAATTATGAATCATTATATAATATAATTAAAATTTATCTTTCATATTGTTACTATCAAAATATTTTAATGTTGTACTTCCCATATTTGGCATATGTTTAGATTTAGTATATATCATAAAAATTTTGATAGAATATAAATTCATTTAATTAGAATAATTTTTAGAGTATATTAATATTTTTTTTTTGGTAATCTCTTCTTAATAATAATTATTTATAAAAATGGTTAAACACTCACCAAGGGATTGCACAAGAAGATTCATGGAAGACTTAAGGAAATGATAAGCATCTTTCATTTTGCATCAAAGGAGGGAATGTGGAGTATGATGAAAATTTTTCGTATTGATTATCAATATTATATTTATTTTATTTAATGATTTATTTTTTATGAATCTTATTTAATTCATTTATGTCCTAAACTATTTTCTTGGTAAATTTTGGATATTTTCCTAGAATTTCTTAAAACATAGCTAGAAGCGTCAGTTACAATCTAGTTCAATATAATTAAATGAATTTTTAATTAAATGAAATATAAAAAATTTTAAGTCAAAATTATATTTATATAGTCATATTTTTATATTTTGTTTTTTTTAAATTCCATTTTTAAACTTTCACTTGTCTAGTGTGCATGTGAATATGCATGTTTACTTAACTGGTGGAAAGGATTATTGCATGATGTACATATATTATTATCGAGTCACATTATTGTATTTAGTATATGTTAAATTTTATTATATGTTAATTAAATTTATATATATTTTTTAAATGTTATAATTAAATTTCAATACAAGTTATCTTGTAATAATCTTGTTTTAGCTTTCTTTATTAACAAGAATTGCACACAAAGGTAGTGTAGTGCGTTAAATCAAATTTGATTTTTTTTATGTTTAAAATTTTATTTTTTTATATCTATATATTAATTTATAGTATCCATCATATATTTTCAAGTTTGAAAAAATTTTGGTTGACAATCTCACTTATAACACAACTAGTTTGATAACTAGTATTTTTGGGACATATTGGTTGATACATAAATTTAATTTTATAGTGAACAAACTAGTATTTCAACTTAATCCATACATTAAAAAACTTGATGTTTCACACTTAATAGTCTCAATAAACCAAAGGGATTGATCAATAACAATGGACCTTAGGGTGTAGCCTGAAGGCCTTTTGTGAGGCATTCAAGATGCCCCTTTTATATCTAAACTCAACTCTATATTTGTTCATATCTATATATATAAGATAATACTTATCTATTTGGAAGGTATTTCTTCTAATTAGTATATGGATTGAAGTGTAATACCTATGAAATTCATTTTACCAAGTCTACAGTTCAAATTTAATTAAATAATTAATGAAAAATATTTATTGAGGAAATATTTATAGAACTATATGAACTAGATAATAATATATTCACATCTATTTATGATAAAAAAATCAATATAAAATAAGGTAGAAGTAATGGCATGAGTGTCACATAAAAATTAAGGATTTCATATTTATGAATATAGTGATGTATGATAGTAAATATAAAAATACAAGTAAACTAAATATTATATGGTTGGGATAATATATAATACAAAAAAATAGAGATTGAAGTTATCAAATTACACACATTATTAGGATGCCTAGGAAATTCTATATCAACGGTGATAGGCTAAAAGCCTACGCAGTAGAATAATGTGGTAAGGGACAAATAAATGAAGGTGAGAAAATGTAGAGACTATAAAAAATATACTAAGAAAAGGGATTTAAAACAATTATAAAAATTATAATTAAATACAATAATTAAAAAAAAATCAAAACAATTTTGGAAAAAAATATAAAAAAGAGAAAATGAATGACAAAAACATTAGAAAAAAATAGAAAGGAATCTTAGAGAAAAAATGTGAATAAAAATAAAAGTAAAAAATGGGATCCACCACTAATACTGAAAAATGATAAATATTGACTTACTAAAGAGGGGAAGTGAAAACTAAAAAACAACACTCCCCTTAATAAAGTGAAGGCTACATTTTTTTACACACAAATTCAAACTTCACATATTATTCAAATCAGACACATGATAAATGACATGAAAAAATGGGTGGATGCTATTAAAATAATAATTCAAAATAATTGGATGACATGAGAGATGAAAATAAGTAAGTTGATAAATAATGAGAATATAAATAGATAAAAATTAAGATAAATACTAAAATAAGTATAAGGGAATATAAATACATAGGTGATAATAGTAAAAACAATAAATATAGGTAAAAAGAGATATTTAACAACACATATTTAATGGGAATATGATAATATCTATATGTAAGGAACTACCCTAAGGGGATAAATTTTCATTATCTAAAAAAATGAAAACCTATTGAAAATTTTTGCTAAGAGATAATTTTAAAAATAAATCTTAACCAAATAATAAGTCATGATAGAGAATCCCCAAGTCATTATAGCTAAGAAAATAAAATGCCCTAATTATAGGAAACATTATATGAAATTAGAGTAGCCAAATATACACATAGTTTTATTTAGTGTTCCCTGTACCAAAAAATTCATAAGTATATACATTCCAAGTTAAGGGAGATATATAATCACATGATGGAGCCTAAATAAATTATAATGTTGTAATTGAACCCTCAAACACATATTTTGGAGAATAAGGAGGAGTATAGGATAATTGAACACATGAAGTTTGATGTATGGAGTTTAATACCCTATTTTAGATTTGTGTCAAGTACAATAAATTTTTTTCTAATCCAATCTCATTAGGATGTGTTTTACCTAGACAAATTCTACAACATCATAGACAACATGTTAGAATCTCATTAGGTTACACTAAATATACACTATTTTTTTTATTTTTTATATAAAAAATAATGTACACTGATGAAATCATCTTTAACTATTTGGAATATTATTGTTTGACTATTAAATGCATCCATAGCATTTATTATAAAATAGTATTAACCCATTCAATACCACTATTATTCATTTAGTTTTCAAACTATCTAAATTAGATTATAATATGAATATATATCATTAAATATATAGTGGAAAGAATCAAGTATAACAAAACATTGATATAATCCACATTTCAACCATAAATGAACCTACACCTATTGCTATCATAATATCTAGAATTATTACAAGTCTAGCATCCATTATTATGTTGAATATCCATCCAATAATAATATTTAATGAGTTACATTTTAGTATAAAGTCAAATATACAATATAATGTGAACAATAGTACAAAATATCCTCACAAGTAGCTCAATGATCCATAATATAACCTAAGTATGATCCCAAATGGTTTAAATATTTAACAGAGGGAGAACATCATCCGAGTGCTTTACATATAACCATAGACCAATGGTCTCCCACACATCTCCCCACTAGGAGTGGTCATACCCTTCATGAAGGGGCATATAAGAATAGTGTGGATATCAAGAAATCAACTAGAAATTATGTGTTTACAATGACTAATACATGTATTAGTCAAATAGATCATGGAATACAATATTTTATCTAAGATGACATCAACATAGACATATAAATTATAAAATATAGAGGAATGAAAATGTCTCAACTATAAAATGGCTTTGGCCAAAGTTTTTATTATAGAAATCAGATCTAAAAACCAAAGTCAATTCCACTCACACAAAACTCTTTCTTATTAAATCATGACTATCCAATGATATCAAGGGATAGGTATATGATGTGCATGCTCTTATCCTCATATAACTATCACTCTTAATCCAAATTTATATGATAATAATTTTTCATATAAGAATTCCAAGTAGAATAATATAGATTGCATCATACACTTAACCCAAATAGTAATATACGATACTAGAAATAATAATCATAAATCTCATTGTTCCATTCACTTCATCACAAGATTGATATTTTTTAATTTTATCTAATGAAATATATTCAAAACAAATATGTATAATATACTAGAGTAAGAAATCAAAGAATTCTAGGTTCCTTTTTTACATATCCTTAAAACATAAATCATATACATATGTATTAGATGATAGAACTTAGTTAACAACATAATATATGGAATTTTATAAATAACTCATAAATGAAATCAAATTTATAATTTTAATTTGTCCATATTCCCATTACTTATCTCATTATGTTCTATTGTATATAAGAAAATATAATCAATATAAGGTTATATTCTAATGATATTTTAAAACTAGATCTACCTTATCGATCTCATAGAAAATAAGAGCCATTATAATTAATTCAAAAAATAAGTATGTGTATATAATATACATATATATATTATTCAAATTCATACCACTTATTGACTACTAAATTCATTTATACATAGTCATTTTTTTAACTCAAATTCATAATTTTCCTAATATAACCTTCAACCCATCAATACCTTGAAATGGAGACAAGTATGTTCTTGACCTTAATATCTAGGCATTCATAAGAGTATGAACTCTCTTAATTTACAACATATAAAGATGTATATTAGTACATTTGGTAATGAATACAACAAAAAAAAATATTAGAACTATATTATTAAGTATATATGTTCAAACCTCTTTATACAAATAAATATTATATAGGTCTATATTGTTTCCATTATGACTTACAGCTGATAATGACCAAAAAGGAGACAAAATAAGACATAGGTTTAGAGTCTAAATATTTTCACATTTTTACACACATGGCTGATTACAACCATTCTAATTTGTATGTATGTATGTATATATCATGTGTTTTCACCTCAACATCCTTCAATATGGCCTATAACTATGTATACAAGTATATGTTTTACTGTTAGTACTACACTATACATTCTAACTAAATATTTATAGACTTGCTTATATACACATACAAGGATTTCATTGTCTATCAAGTACATATCCAAGTTTGATATATTCTTCTACAATATATATGTACTTAGGAATATAAATAAATAAATGATTATTTGTGCATATACACATATATACATGGAGTTTCATATAATTCATCTTATAAAATTAAATTAACCCCAAAACCCAAGTTAATAAAGAACCAAAATAACAAGTACCAACTGTACATAAAATCTCAAAACTTCATTAAGACCTACAACTATACTATATCACTATAATCATATAAAAATGACACTTGAGTGTTAAGAGTGTTACTTGAGACCACCCATCTCTATATTAGCCTTAGACATATATTAGGGCATATTTAAACACTTATCCAACCTTTATGTGGGCCACATACATCCCTAAAGTAATCCCAAACCATCACTTCAGTATCCTAGCCCCTACTGCCTCCAGTTCAGCCTCCTTTAAGCTAGTGCCATAATTTGGAAAGTAGCACCAATGGTGCTAGTGTCCCAACTTGGGTACTATTGTCCTTTACCCACCTTTTGTCACCAATGCATATCTTTTAAAAACAACCACCACCCAGGGTCATCCTAGGCCTATTTTAATACCTACACAAGCAATGGAATAATATATACATGAATTTTAGCCCATTATCCACTAGATGGAAACTATATGCAAATAACATAAACTAAGTTAGAATAAATAATGCATAATCAATGTTATCAATCCCTATTCTACCCTAATTCTACATATATCTATTTACAACCATCCCAAACTCAAAATACTCATATTTCAAATCACAAGCTCGACTCAAAAGCACCTAAACTAGTATTCATACTAGCTTCACTTGCACTTGCACCAACACTTAGGTGGGGAGAACTACATCAGGTTTGATGCATCCTTAAAGTATTAGTATATAGGAAACTCTCATAATGGTGAGGTGTTGAGGATGTCTATCCTACCCTAATACCATCATGCTTTGCTACTTGTGCTAATTAGATACCATAACATCATGAAAATTTAGGGTTTGCATAAAAAATTGGCTATAATAGGCCACTTACATGGAATTATAACTCATGCACATATAAACATGATTGGTAGACTTGAACATAGGTGCACCCAGAAACTCAAAATAGTTATGCACATAAGACACTATCAACATTAAAGCTAGCATTCAGGAAGGGTGTTGACACCTAGATCTTATTTGTGACACTCAGATAAGCTCCTAGGCTAATTTATAGCCTCCTAGTCTCCCATATCAATTGATTTATAATTAAGTAATTATTTACATCATTTATTTATATTTTTATAAAGGTCAAACTAGGTCAATTCTATTAAAAATTAGTGGCTCTAATTATTGCATATTTTTACCCTAATTTACTATACTCAGACCCTTTAACAACATAGGGCTTAACCTCCATAGACCTTAAAAAAGTTAAATAATTTGGTGAACCTGACTTAATTTGAGAATATTATTTTAAAACATAGTCCATTATTAGGGTTTCCCTTCTTATTTCTAAAATATAATCAATTTACAGTTTATAGCCTATCATCATGATTATCATGATAGATGTTAGTTTTTATTTTTTGGCATAAAGTCTTGTGGTTTATCTTGCATGCCTAATACCTATAATTTATTAAAATATGCACATGTATGTCACTCCTCTCATGGATCAGGTCAGATCTCAACTTATTTTACACATTTTCCACCCTCTTTTTATTCCCCATTCTATGAGGATCATTATTACATGGCTCACTTTGAGTTACCTCCAGTTACTACTTGGTGATAGAGAGTTTAGAGGACTTTTTTGATTTCACCTCCACCTTGACTAATTGATTACCTTCATTCACATCCTACCTCTACTAATTTCCCTTGATACATAATAAATCCTATAGTTCAAGATATTGCTAGATGGAACATGATGCTTCCTCAGCCTATATAGGAATAACTTAACCCCACCTTCCCTCCTTGTCCCTAGAACACTACAACATGACCTATAAATAAACATAAATAATTTGATATGTGGATTAATTGAGAAACACATTATAATTACTTTAATAAGTAACTATTTTCAAAGATATTCTTTTTCAAACACTCAATAATACATCTTTACCTCATGACATAGATCCAACTTACTTTACATATATCATGAACACTATCAACAACATTAAGGATTTCATATATTTTTCCAATGAGGACTTACCATCATAGCTAGTTATTGATCAAAATATACCACTCTTCATTCAAGCATAATTCAATACCACCACTATTAAAAATGTTCTAACTAATAGTGGTTAAGGACTTAACATATGAACCCTCATATTTATATATGTTATGGGGTTGATATAAAATCCATTCATAATACATAGAATATCAAAGGTTTTGATGACATTCCTAGATAAACATTGGGTTCTATTACATTGGATATTATTGTTGGGAAAAAACCCTACCTACATAGTTTCAGGTGATACATAATCATTTTAACTACAACCTATTACTTAGGAGACCTTGGATACATGTTATGGAGGACATACACTCTAGTTTTCATAGATGCATCAAGATTTTACATGATGGATACCTATAAACTTGTCAAATAGATAATCAACCATTCAGATATTGTAGATTCACTAAGCCTACCACCCCAAGTATATCTTTAGATGGGACACCTCATGTTTTTATAGATTCCTCACCTCACAAGATTACGATTGAGCATATGTATACATATGAGGTTGGTGAATCCATCATGACTATTCTTAAACCCATTCTATATCCTCCCATAGTATATTTACCTTCACCCTTAATGGAGGAAGACCCTCCTATACTACAACTATCCCCACCCAAGGTAGATGATGGGATTTTCATAGCATAATTACCATTAATTTTTAATTCAAAGGATGTATACATCTACAACTCTAATAAATATTCCCAGGACACCACAAAGGATGATCCAACACTAATTTACATTGATGATTACTTGTGGATTGAGATTCACACCAATGGGCCTTGGAGAGTACAAAGATGATTCTAAGTCACTTATGCCTTTTTCTACACTATAAACACCACTAGTTCATAGTCCTACAGCTACATTCCCACTTATTCAATTAAATTTAAAGGCATATCCCTCCATTAAATTAGTACATATGGTTACATATATGTATATTAACCTAGTTATATGGATTTAGGTAGGAAATTAATAAGATAGACCACATTAGATTCTACATATATTATTTGATAGAGGATTGATGGCATTACCCATAATTCATCACATATCTATCAGTAGATTATCATAACAAGAAGGTTAACCCTATTATAATTTTCATATGTTTATAAGACATTATGCATATACTTCTTAGAATTAAAATATAAGTTGAATAATTTTAAGGCTCGTGGCACTATTTAGATTACATAACCTCCACCTCCACTAGTAAAGGTACTATGATAGACTCATCATCGACATAGATACTCAAAAAATGATACATTGACTATCTATATTTTTGTTGAGGATAGATAAATCCCCCATGTTGTTATAGATGAGGATTCCAATACTAATACTTAAACTTTGGCATTTTTACAGAATATAGGACATCAAGAGAATGAGATATAGCATGACATACATTACCAATATTCTATAGGACATATCACACTACTAGTTACATATGGTCCTAAGGTGGCCAAAATATTATTCTTTTTCATGAGCATAAACACTTATATATATGTTACACTTGACAATACATGGTTGCAGGGGATGGATGCCATAGTTGATCAATCAAATAGATGTTTGACATTTAATCATGATGGACCCATGATCCACTCTACATGACATCATAGATGATAAACATAGGTTTCATGTAGATACTCTATGATTAAATGTGGTTTACCCTAGGACTATATGGGAGGCATATTACATAGTAGATCAACACTCTATTTAGATGCAAAAAATATAGAATAATGCCAAAAATAAGGATAAACTAATACACATAGCATGGCATGATAATCATGATGATGAGGACTTATTTGAGTTTGAGTAGATCCAATATCTGACATTAGATGACCTCTCACTTAATCCACCATTTAATTATCCACATCACATGGATTTGTTCTTGGGTATATAGATACATTACACTTTAGTTGTCTATTATCTCATTTATTTCCAAAATTTATTTATACACAGCTTATATCCAAAAAATACAAAAATAATATAATATTCCAAAACACAAAAACATTTAAATATTTACTCAAAAATACAAATTATAGATTGTATGCATTTCCATATTTACACTTCTTATATTTATCAAACACTACATATGTTATCTATCTTAATATAATTAATTTTTATCATACATGCATGCTTCACTTATTCTTTTTGAGTGTTTTTAGATACTTATAGGACCCAAGTCCACTACAC